>JAPMUY010007418.1:0-55872 GCA_026901105.3 Galaxias olidus | reverse complement strand
AATAAAAAAGATTTCTCAACATTCTCCACACAATACCGCATAATGACAAAGTGACATTTTTTATTATTTGCAAATGCATTAAAAATAAAAATAATAATAATATCACATGTACATAAGTATTCACACCCTTTACTCAATACTTTGTTGAAGCACCTTTGGCAGCAATTACAGCCTCAAGTCTTCTTGAGTATGATGCTACAAGCTTGCTACATCTATTTTGGGGCAGTTTCTCCCATTCTTCTTTGCAGATCGTCTCAAGCTCCATCAGGTTGGATGGGGAACGTCGGTGCACAGCCATTTTCAGATCCCTCCAAAGACGTTCAATCGGGTTCAAGTCTGGGCTCTGGCTGGGCCACTCAAGGACATTCACAGACTTGTCCCGAAGCCACTCCTTTGTTATCTTGGCTGTGCTTAGGGTCGTTGTCCTGTTGGAAGGTGAACCTTCGCCCCAGTCTGGGACCAGAGCGCTCTGGAGCAGGTTTTCATCAAGGATCTCTCTGTACATTACTGCATTCATCTTTCCCTCTATCCTGACTAGTCTCCCAGTTCCTGCCGCTGAAAAACATCCCCACAGCATGATGCTGCCATCACCATGCTTCACTGTAGGGATGGTATTGGCCAGGTGATGAGCAGTGCCTGGTTTCCTCCAGACAAGACGCTTGGCATTCAGGCCAAAGAGTTCAATCTTGGTTTGATCAGACCACTGTGCTCGCTGGGACCTTCAATGCTGCAGAAAATTTTTTGTACCCTTCCCCAGATCTGTGCCTCGATACAATCCTGTCTCGGAGGTCTACAGACAATTCCTTGGACTTCATAACTTGGTTTGTGCTCTGACATGCACTGTCAACTGCGGGACCTTATATAAACAGGTGTGTGCCTTTCCAAATCATGTCCAATCAATTGAATTTACCACAGGTGGACTCCAATCAAGTTGTGGAAACATCTCAAGGATGATCCATGGAAACGGGATGCACCTGAGCTCAATTTTGAGTGTCACAGCAAAGGGTGTGAATACTTATGTATCATCATTCGCAAATGAAAGAAGTTTGGAACCACCAAGACTCTTCCTAGAGCTGGCCGCCCGGCCAAACTGAGCAATCGGGGTAGAAGGGCCTTGGTCAGGGAGGCGACCAAGAACCCGATGGTCACTCTGACAGAGCTCCAGTGTTCCTCTGTGGAAATGGGAGAACCTTCCAGAAGGACAACCATCTCTGCAGCACTCCACCAATCTGGCCTTTATGGTAGAGTGGCCAGACGGAAACCACTCCTTAGTAAAAGGCACATGACAGCCCGCATGGAGTTTGCCCAAAGGCACCTAAAGGACTCTCAGACCATGAGAAACAAAATTCTCTGGTCTGATGAAACCAAGATTGAACTCTTTGGCCTAATGCCAAGCGTCATGTCTGGAGGAAACCAGACACTGCTCATCACCTGGCCAATACCATCCCTACAGTGAAGCATGGTGGTGGCAGCATCATGCTGTGGGGGTGTTTTTCAGTGGCAGGAACTGGGAGACTAGTCAGGATCAAGGGAAAGATGAATGCAGCAATGTACAGAGAGATCCTTGATGAAAACCTGCTCCAGAGCGCTCTGGACCTCAGACTGGGGTGAAGGTTCACCTTCCAACAGGACAACGACCCTAAGCACACAGCCAAGATAACAAAGGAGTGGCTTCGGGACAAGTCTGTGAATGTCCTTGAGTGGCCCAGCCGGAGCCCAGACTTGAACTCGATTGAACATCTTTGGAGGGATCTGAAAATGGCTGTGCACCGACGCTCCCCATCCAACCTGATGGAGCTTGAGACGATCTGCAAAGAATGGGAGAAACTGCCCCAAAATAGGTGTGCCAAGCTTGTAGCATCATACTCAAGAAGACTTGAGGCTGTAATTGCTGCCAAAGGTGCTTCAACAAAGAATTGAGTAAAGGGTGTGAATACATGTGATATTTTTATTACATTTGCAAAAAATTAAAAAATACTTTTTTCACTTTGTCATCACTTTGTATTGTGTGTAGAATGTTGAGAACATTTTTTTTTATTTAATCCATTTTGGAATTAAGCTGTAACATAATAAAATGTGGAAAAAGTGAAGGGGTATGAATACTTTCCGGATGCACTGTATATATTTCTAAAGTAAATGCTTGTTTATGAATTACTGCATTACCTTATATGTGTCTGAGATTTAGACAGGTGTGCTGTAGCAGCTTCATGATAACACCTCGTGATTTTAGGCCTTTAAGCCTACCAAACCTATTCCTCAGTCTGGTCAACTGTGCCTTGGCTTTAGGAAGATGAGCTATCTATATGTACCTTGTTCTACTCTTTGTTGTTGTTGTTGTAGATGAAACATATTTCCATTAGGGCAGTTTTAATTAGACCTTTTAAATCAAAAAATTTCACGTAAGATTAAGGAATTCAGGGTATAGTCAGTATTTGTTGAAATTATGTATTTTCTTAATGTTCTGTCTTAAGTGAAATAATAAATTACACCTTATGTCTCGCCTCAAATTTCGGTGTAGTTTATTTCGCAAGTCCGTGGCTTCAAAGATCCCACCGATGGAATCAGAACACAAGATAAGAATGCCTTTATCTGGTTCTTAGGTTAAATAATTTGTGATTATGATGCTGGCAACACACAGAAACACACACAATGAGAGATTTTGTGCCAATAAAATGAAGGGGGGGGGGGTGTTTCATCAATAAGTGTCTCACAAAGACACTGCCCTGCTTATTGGTGCTCAGAAAGCCAATCAGATTATCCATCCATCCATCCATTTTCCGCTGCTTTTCCGGGGGCCGGGTCGCGGTGGCAGCAGGCTTCTGCGTGAGCGCATTAGCGTGTGTAAACGTTCGTTTGGCGCTTACATTCGCACAGCTGTTTTCCTACATACCTCAATGTAAGTTTAACGGGCCCACTAGGTGGCAGTGTCGCATTCAGTAATCCAGAATGTACAGAAAACTGTAGAAGAAGCACAGACATGGAAACTCATGTCCCGCGAAAGTATAAACAAAGAGACCGAAGGTTAGGTTAGGTTGCTCACTGCTTTTCATATTTTCTTATATCAAATCAAATCAAGTTTATTTATAGAAAACGTTTAAAACAAGCAGAGCTGACCAAAGTGCTGTACAATATATTCACATACAGTTTCTCAAACGATACAGAAAACAGTTGTAACATATAACCTATATACATAGGGTAAATACACTCACTAGCCACTTTATTAGGTACACCATGCTAGTACGGGGTTGGACCCCCTTTAGCCTTCAGAACTGCCTCAATTCTTCATGGCATAGACTCAACAAGGTGCTGGAAACATTCCTCAGAGATTTTGGTCCATATTGACATGATAGCATCACTCAGTTGCTGCAGATTTGTCGGCTTCACATCCATGATGCGAATCTCTCGTTCCACCACATCCCAAAGGTGCTCTATTGCAGGGGTTTTCAAACTTTTTTTCAGGGGACCCATATTTTTCAATAAATTTTCAATGCGAACCAAAAAAAATGTATTTGTTCACGCAATCAATCAACGTTTGTGTAAGCATAAAAATAAACTATAGGAAACATTACTAACCTAATGGGAGGGGTGAGCCTGCCTGTTCTGCACGATCCGACTCCAATCTGGTTTGCAGGATGAAAGGGTTACGCGCATATCAGTGGCAGAGTTCAGGCGGTTTCTTTGCTTTGTCTTCATCTTTGTTAAAACAGAAAATCCGGCTTCACACATGTAAGTGGTTGTGAAGGGCAACAGCAGCAAAATGCTGGCTTTTGTAGAATAGTATCCTGTTTTAGGCAGGAGTGAAACAGCTAACTATTAGGTTGCAACAATAAGGTGTTGTGAGAATACCCTTGAGGCCTGTGCTGATTGTCGCGGGGGAGAGCATGCTTGGCCGTTATCTAGAGAAGAGAACTCTCCGACCATTGAAACTAAATAACAGGACATACAGGGGGGGGGGTTGAGACACACCATCGGGCTCACGAGATGCGGCTGGGGGGCGGCCAGAGTACAAGAGAGGGAGAGAAAGGGAAATAGTTTTAGAATTCATGCTGCAGCGGCCGCTCTGCTTTATTTTCCAGGTATTCCACGTTTGTGACAAATACTTGCAAGGTAATATCAATACTATTTCAGCTTGTGGGATAATCAATAGATAAATACAATCAATAGATAAATGTTCTGCAATATTATTCTGAATTAACTGGTGACAATAAATACATTAATACCCTAACAACTTCGAATTGTCTCTGTGTCCGAGTGGTCTTCCTTGACATCAAAGAACTCCCCGGGTAGAGGGGGACGGGAGGTTTTCCCCAAACCCAACACTTTACTGAGCAGTGGCTACTCATTGGAGAGGCTAATCCAGAATGAGGACAACTTCTTTGTCCTGTGTCATGTTTTTAGTGTGCCATCACAGGTTAAGTGCAGCAGCTCAGACTCCGCACTAGGAGTTAGATTTAAGTGCATCAGTGACTCTGGTGTTTCAAAGTCGAAGGGATTTCTCACCCACCTCAGGTCTTGCAAAGGTCTGAACTTCTCTTCAGGAAAGTAAAGTTAGAATTTTGTGATCAGCCCACTCAGGTGTGACTCAATGAGGCGCGTCAGGCCATCAACCGTTTCCTTGGTAGCAGCAGAAGTTTCTTCAAGGTGCTTCATCATTGTAGGAAACGTAGTAGCTGCTGGAACTTTTGAGACGTGCTTGCCATAGCTTCAATGACTTTTGGAAAGCTTGTATTTGTTCACAGTGTCTGAAAAAATCATCATCCCTTCCTTGTAGTTTAAGGTTAAGTTTGTTGAGAATCGAAAAAATGGCAGCAAGATAAGACAAGGTTAAAAGCCATTCATAGTCACTGAATACAATAGCTAGAGGTGACTCTTTTTGTCGGAGAAAGGTGTGTATTTCCTCCCTCAGTTCGCATACTCTGCCAATAATCCTTCCCTTTGACAGCCATCGCACATCTGTATGGAAAAGTAAATGTGAGTGTTCCGCTCCTATTTCTGTACACATGGCCCCAAAAAGACGGCTATTGAGGGCGCTGCCTTTAAAATAGTTAACCACCCTCACAACGTCTTTCAACACCACCTCAAGCTGTGAAGGCATACCCTTTGATGCCAATGCTTCTCGATGAATAAAACAGTGGTTCCAAACGATATCCTGACCTGCTGTCTCCTTAATCCTTTTGACTACGCCGCTATTCTTACCCGTCATGTTGGCCGTCATGTTGGTGATGGCTTTGCAATCAGACCAGTCCAATTTGCATGTTGCCACTACAGTTCTCTAACTCTTCGAAAATCTGTACACCTGTTGTACTGGTAGGTAATGTCAAGCAGCACAACACATCCTCCACAAAGTGGCGTGTCCTGCAATGTCTGTGCTTTTGTCCAGTTGTATCGCAAATTCTCCCGCTGACTTCAATCGGGATATGAGCTGCTCTTCCAAAATGAGGGCAATGTTGCAAATGCGACGAGAGACTGAGTTATCACTTAGTGGGATTTGTTTACGTTTGTCTGCTGATTTCTGGTCTATGACTGTGCTAACAATATCAAGTGCAGAAGGCAGCATTAATTTCTATGCGATTGTGTGGGATGCTTTCTCCTTAGCTATGCGATAAGAAACCAAATAAGAGGCCAACTGAAATTTGTTAATATTCCTAACATTTTTGCTCAGTACCTGAGCTAACAATTTCATTTCTTCAGCCTTCCTGCGAAAAAAGGACAAAGGGTTGTCCTTCAGGTAACCATGACAAGTTTTTAAAATGTCTTTCTAATTTGGTTGGTTTTAAACTTTCGTTCGCAAGCTTTTCCCCACATATAACGTACATAGGTCTACCATCCTGGTTTGCGTTGGAGCAGTTAATAAAACCAAATAAAAAAAAAATAGTCCTTGTATGGCCTTGCTCCAGACTTTTGTTTTTTCTTAGAAGGCTGAGAAGTACTAGCACATTTTTCAGTGGCGGCATCCAGGCTGCTTCCACCTTCACTTGTTAGCTCCTCAGCAGGATGGCTAGCACTCTCCATCGCACCGTCGTACCGACTCGATGATGCTGTTGGTGAATCCGATAGTCTTCTTTTTCTAGTGAAAAAACGATCAATTTTCGTTGGCCAGCTCATTTTCAACTTAAGTCTATCAAAATAGTTTTTGTCAGGTATAAATTTAACGCAGTAGGCTAACACCTTTGCTTGACGAGCGCAGTTGCTAGTGACAGTGTAGCCACAACAGTGAATGTGACTAGATTGGGGGTTAAAATCGTACGTAACTTAGAGCTAATGACGTAGCTCGATAGCTAACATTAGATAGATCGTACATGGTCAAACTCTGTTCTCACTCCAGTGGCCTATTCTATTTCTATGCACAACAGCAACACATCTTTTGTTTGTACATTTAAAACTAATTTATTTTAACATTTTATATTGATTGTCTGGATACACAGGGCAAATTGATGCAAATTCTCAAATTTCTGCCGACCCAATTTTTATACTCGGACCCACCTGAGGGTCGCAACCCAGGGTTTGAAAACCACTGCTCTATTGGATTGAGATCTGGTGATTGTGGAGGCCATTTGAGTACAGTGAACTCATTGTCATGTTCAAGAAACCAGTTCGAGATGATTTGAGCTTTGTGACATGGCGCGTTATCCTGCTGGAAGTAGCCATCAGAAGATGGGTACACTGGTCATTAAGGGATGGACATGGTCAGCAACAATACTCAGGTAGGCTGTGGCGTTTAAACGATGCTCACTTGGTGCTAAGGGGCCCAAAGTATGCCAAGAAAATATCCCCCACACCATTACACCACCACCACCAGCCTGAACCGTTAATACAAGGCAGGATGGATCCATGCTTTCATGTTGTTTACGCCAAATTCTGACCCTACCATCCGATTGTCGCAGCAGAAATCGAGACTCATCAGACCAGGCAACATTTTTCCAATCTTCTATTGTCCAATTTTGGTGAGCTTGTGCGAATTGTAGCCTCAGTTTCCTGTTCTTAGCTGACAGGAGTGGCACCCGGTGTGGTCTTCTGCTGCTGTAGCCCATCTGCTTCAAGGTTCAAGGAGTTGTGCGTTCAGAGATGGTCTTCTGCATACCTTGGTTGTAACGAGTCGTTATTTGAGTTACTGTTGCCTTTCTATTATCTTGAACCAGTCTGGCCATTGTCCTCTGACCTCTGGCATCAACAAGGCATTTTCCCCCAGATAACTGGATATTTCTCTGGATATCACTGGATATTTTCTCTTTTTCGGACCATTCTCTGTAAACCCTAGGGTGGTTGAAAATCCCAGTAGGTCAGCAGTTTCTGAAATACTCAGACCTGCCCATCTGGCACCAACAACCATGCCACGTTCAAAGTCACTTAAATCACCTTTCTTCCCCATTCTGATGCTCTGTTTGTACTTCACCAGGTTGTCTTGACCACATGCCTAAATGCATTGAGTTGCTGCCATGTGATCGGCTGATTAGATATTTGCGTTAATGAACGATTGAACAGGTGTACCTAAAAAAGCAGCCAGTGAGTGTATGTACAAGCTAAGAGCATAGAAAACCATTAATATGATTCGGAGGCTATTGAAAATCATCCAATCTGCTCCAGTTCATTATGTCATCTGCGTTTTAATTTGTTTGGATACAGCCAAAACATTACCGAATATCTGCTTGCTTCCTAGAGCCATACCCATATGGCTCTGTTGCTCCCTACCCTGCTCAACCAATCAGCGATTGTTTGACGCACTGAGAAGACACTTCGCGCAACGCGCTGTAATGATTTGGGAGGACTCCCCATCAACACGTCGGCGGGCCTTGGTGAGCTACGCTTTCCCAGAAACCCCTTCTCTGCGAAGCTACGCAGAGACGTTTACGTGCTCCTCCGCAGAAGTATAAACCAGGCTTAAGCAGGGTAGTCCAGACGTCCTTCTCCTGGGGGATCCCGAGGCGTTCCCAGACCAGCCGAGAGATGTAGTCCCTCCAGCGTGTTCTGGGTCGGCCCCGGGGTCTCCTATCAGTAGGGCGTACCCGGAAAACCTCCAACGGAAGGTGCCCAGGAGGCATCCTAATCAGGTGCCCGAACCACCTCACTGGCTCCTTTCGACGCGAAGGAGCAGCGGCTCTACTCCGAGCTCCCTCTGGATGACCGAGCTCTCTACCCTATCCCTAAGGCTGAGCCCAGCCATCCTACGGAGGACACTCATTTCAGCCGCTTGTACTCGCAACCTCATTCTTTCGGTCACTACCCAAAGCTCATGACCATAGGTGAGGGTTGGAACGTAGACCGACTGGTAAATCACTTTCTTCACCACGACGGTCCGGTACAACGCCCACATGACTGCTGATGCTGCACCAATCCGCCTGTCAATCTCACGCTCCATTTTTCCCTCACTCGTGAACAAGATCCCGAGATACTTAAACTCCCTCGTTTGGGGCAGCAACTCACTCCTAACCTGGAGAGAGCACTCCACCGTTTTCCGGCAGAGAAATCAGAGCCAATCAGATTAGCCCCTGTTAAATGACACACTAAGTAATTTAAGCTTCCCCAGAGTAATCTGCTGGGATGGTAGAAAAAGGGAAGAGCTTGCATACACCTATAAGACTGGGTGCCTTTTAAAAAACGAAGCTCTGTGATTGCATTAAAAAAGGACCATATAATGGAGTCATATTTCAAGATCGAAGTGAGAATAAGGTTGAGGAACTATAGGATATTTAGATATTTTTTGGTTAGGTGCATTTATGCTGTTAATTATTTTTGAGTAATGTTTGCTGTGAACCTCAAAGGTCTTGCTAAGTCTGCAAAAGAAATGCCATTAGTAAATAGCATGTAAAGCTTATAGCATTGAATAATCTATGTACGTATATGGTAAAAAATAATAAAAAATGCTATGTTCCTCAGACTAGACTAGAATGCTTTTGTTTTATGAATAATTATGTTTTTATGTTAGTTGTGTATGTATTTGTTGTGTATGTAATGTATGTACCTTTTTGTTAATATGGGTGATTTGACTTTTGTTCAGCACCCAGTCTGAATCTGTCTCAGTCTGAATCCCAGTCTCATCTGAAAGAGTCTTGGATCTAAATAATATGTTCGCTGTATGCTTGAAGTTTAATAAAATAAGGCTACTGTGAAGGATTAATTTAAACGATTTTTCTAGATGCTAGATCTCACCATATGCTATAATGTTAAAAGTTTATGGTTTGTATTGGTAAATCCTCTAATGCCACTAAATCTTTTTTTTTGCATCCTTTGGACCATGTGTGATGTTTATCAGATTGACAAAATCCAACCTTCCACCACATATTTAACAAAGAAATTGGTTTGAAATACTATTGCCAACAATGCCAATGCTTTGGACATATTGCTGACCATTTTATCACTGGCATAAAAATAAATATTCCTTTAAATCTTACAATTTGTTCTTTTTAAATAGACATTTCTGATCCAAAAACGATTGTGTTCTTTTGTTCATGCATACGTTTTTTTTCCTCAAGCAACTTTATTTGCTGCACTTTTCTAGTTGGTAGAGGACCTCTACTAGTTACTGGAGAATCGCAATTCCTGTTTGATCATTACATGGAATTCAACTGACTTCTATCATGTGATAAAAACCGTGTACGGAGAGTGTAACACATGCTAATGTTATTCCAGTGACGTGCGGTGAGGTAAATGGCAGGGGAGGCAGAGGCTGCGTTTCAATATATATACTATATATAGTTATATATACCTAACAAATAAACCAGAAAAAGATTAAGCATATCCCAATACATACCATGTCATATGCAATATGCCAAAAATGCATGCAACAGTGCATACTTTGCAAGTGCAGCTGAAGTACCTACTACAACTTGTACAAGAAAAAGTAGCATGCGATGTGAGAGTACACAGCGTACGCAAATAACTTACATGTGCTTCTATACTCTTTGGCGTTAGTCAGCCAACCTATCGCAATCACTCATTATCATCGGCTAGAGCTACTGGCCTTGGATCGAATCTACTGGGGGTCCTTACGGTGTTCTATTTTTTTTACAAACCCACGCTCTGATATTCATACTTATTCTTGAACTGCTTTTTGGCTAAGCAAAACTGCTACCTAAAGCCTGGTTTATACTTCTGCGAAGGAGCATGTAAACGTCTCCGCGTAGCTTCGTAGAGAAGGGGTTTCTGGGAAAGCGTAGCGTAACCGAGGCCCGCCGACGTGTTGACAGGCAGTTTTTAGTGATGGGAAGATCGGTTAATTTTAGTGACTTGGTTCTTTAACTCTCGTTCAGTAAAATGAACTGCTCTTTTTGCGAGTCTTTTCGTTCATTGGACGGGGACATGTGGGGGGACGGGGGGTAATGCATATAAACTGACGTGTAATAATCAAAAAACGATCACTTATGAACGTTGTCGTAATTTAAGCATGAAGCAGTCACATTACAAGTGAACGAAAGACTCAGATCCTAAGAGTGAACTACTACTTTATGTTTCATGCTCTCTCGTGCCTATGCAGCTATCACGTGACCAGTGAACGAACGACTCAGGCCAGAAGATCCAGTTCAGGAGGGAACTACTCTTTTCTCTTTCCTATACTGAGCCTCTGCGGCTGTCACATGAAAATTGAACGACTCAAACCCAGTCGAGGGGTGAACTACTTATTTCTGTTTCCTATCCTGTATTTAGAGTCTTTAGGTCACTTTTCACGTGACTGCTACTCTGCTAGGCTTAGCTAGTGTGATTGTTATTTGGCTGTATGGTCTGATTTTACTTATTTATTTGTATTTAACATATTTTATTTAGATGAATGTGTAAGGGTGTGTATACAGCACGTTATTGTGCGTTATTGTGCATAAGTGCAAACGAAAGACTCAGACCCGAAGACCCAGTCAAGGGGTGAACTATTAATTTCTGTTTAATACTATGCCTATGCTGAACGAAATTAATGAACGATTCGAACACAACTGTTGTTGAGCATGTGCGACCAAAATGAGCGAATCACTCTCTGAGACTACTCGTTAGTCCCGAGTCCTTTTAAAGATTCGTTGAAAATGAACGAATCGTTAATGAACGACACATTACTGGTAGTCCTCCCAAATCCTAACAGCGTCGTGCGAAGCTTCTTCTCAGTGCGTCAAACAATCGCTGATTGGTTGAGCAGGGTAGGAAGCAAGTAGATACTATTTTGACAAAACAAGTGAAAAAGCAGATGACACAATGAAACCCGTACCATTAACAGGACCCAACACTTTAAGCCCGCAAGTGATTGACGCTCGCTCTCTCTCAACGTTAAGCCTGGTTTTTACTTCTGCGTGAGCGCGTTAGCGAATGTTAATGTTAATTTGGCCCTTACGTTCGCACAGTAGTTTGCCTATGTAACAAAGTGTATTATTCCACATGTTTTACTTTTGTGGTGAACTTCGTCAAAACTTTGTAATAAATTGTTTAAGTATATGTATATGTTAAGACACACACCCCTCAATGAGGCAGATGTGACAGCTGCCTTTCCTGGTGCTGGTTCGCTGCAATTTTATGACGAGACCAGCTAGCCTAAATATCGTTATAGGGTAAAGTTCCGATAGGGCCTACGTGAAATTGGTTAGCTGGACTCTGGAAGGTGAGGACATGTAATGAAGGGATCTACAAATATTACATTGGTGGCACAGGCTACAGAGAGTAGCAGTAGGCAAGACAAACGTGTTTTCAGTTGTTTTTTTTTTAATCAAGTGATTAAACAGTGAATGCTCCAAATTTGTGTTACTTACTAAACGTTTATTAATAAAAACAAATTAATAAATTTTCCGTTGATCTAAAAGTGACAGTTTTAGTGTCGAAAAGGGATTTTAATTTTACCGAGTTGATACTTCGGTGTAGCCAAGCGGTGTCTTCAAAAAGCTCAAACCAACTTTGGCCAACTTTGACAGTTTACTTCTTTGTCGTGGGAAAAATAATGTATACAGAGCTACAGATACTTTGAAAAACTCACTGCCTTTACAGTTACATAGTCGTTTACCTAAATTAAGGTTAAAATATTAAAAACGTGTATGCTGGAAACTGTGAACGTGTCAAAACAACTTAGCTTTTTTATGACGCGGCCCTAGGCTACAAAAATTCTACGGCTCCGAACGACAGATGGCCAAGGTACTGCTTGCAATTGCGTTTGTACATGCATAATCAGTGCCAGATAATCATAATGGTCGAAAACACATTTCAAAACATCTCAGTAAAATGTAGGTCCCATTGCAAGATCGTTGCTCAGTATTATTTGTACATATCAGCTTATTTAGCCTGTAAAGCGGTAATAAACAGGCATGTTCTCTCGTTGAAATATTCATGTTTTCCCTGCCTCCCCCTACAGTTCTCGCCCGATCGATCTTGCAAAAGTCAAAGCTCTCTGCCCAACAAACTTCTATAATTTATAATGATGATGATCTGGATCTTTTAGCTTTGTAATTCCACACGACTTTTGGAAGTAGGCTAGCTGATCCGCTCATTTCTGAATGGAATGAGATTTGTGCCAAAAGTCTACAAAAGTAAAAGCAAAATCCACAAACAAAAAAGAAGATAACCAAAAGCATAACTAAAATCCAAACGCAAAAAAAGTAAATCCAAAAGCAAAAAAAGACAATCCAAAAGAAAAACTAAAATCCAAAAGAAAAATATAAGAAAACTATGAGCAAAGCTAAAATCTATAATAAAAATAAATTATAAAAAAAAAAAATAAATACATATTTTTAAGTTAAATCTCACAAATCTATATTTGTTGCTTATGGTTTTCAGTTTAGTCATTTTAATCCACTGTTTTCTTATGTGTGTTTATTTTTTTTGGTTGTGGATCAGTGGTTTTGCTTTGGATTTTTTTTCTTTTTGGCACAAAAATCACGTGAGGGCGGGGTTTAGAAGATGATTTCTATTGGCCCATCGTAGTTGGAGTAACAGCAAATTTTTCGGGGCAAACACACCCATTCTTAAACGCATCATCATTATGCGCATGAAGTCAACAGCAAAGCAGCAAATGGTACTAGAGCACCAGTGCAGATTCTGCCAAATAGATCACAGTTTTGACCAAGCCCTGCCTCTTTTTCTTATATTAATTGTGTGGTCGAATATAAAATAGCTTTGCAACTTAAATAACTTCTAATTGCCCTGAAGCCTACCAAAACCCATCATAAAATCTGCTTTTAAAAAATAGATATTTGGTATAAATGCTTAGGCCTACATTTGACACTGTTCCTGTAATCCATGATGATTCTGCCACCGTTATTGCAACTGTTCCTGTAATCTATGATGATTCTGCCACCGTTATTGCAGAGTTCCATTGACTCACGATGATCCAGGTCCAAATTGATTCTAGAACACCATCTTAATTTAGGCTTCTATAAATCTAACTTGTAAAATATATTTTGGCCGTCTTCATTCTTAGCTACTTGGGCCCAATTGCTTATTTTCACCCCTTGGCCCTAACCCTTAGCCCTAACCCTTCGTTTTGCGCGTTCACAGGAAGTGCTAGTGTTGTCCCAATTCTTGTCATTGAGGGTTAGGGCTGAGACAAAGGGCCAGCTGGCCCTCGAAACTGAGATATTCCAGAGGCACACTTGAAACCAAGGGTTATGAGAATGCTCCCAGAAAGCCTTGCGAATCACCGGCAAGATGGTGGCATATTTCACTGGCAAAAATAGAAAACCACAAATGTAAGTATTTTCTTTGCCAATAAGAGTAAAAAATTACGATAACCTTCGTATTATCTTAGTTTAATATCGTTTCAATTTATTATAGACTTTTTGTTTATAACAAGCATAACAAAAATATCGCTAGTATGCTATTGTTTTTAGCTAGTTAGCTAACGTTTCAAAATTGTTAGGCTGATTTGCGCATATTTCCATGTTGTACTTCCCCACTATATGGTGGCATATCTACCGGGAAATATGCCCGAAATTAACTTAAGTCCAGCAGCGAAGGTGCTGCGCTTGTTTTATGGTATTTTGAAAATATACAACAGTTTTTGCTCCTCTAACATCAGTGCAGACTGGCAGGGTAGGACCGATTGCTAGCCTACACAGAGCATTGCTTTTGTATCATGATGAAGTGGCCCGGTTATGAAGCAGTGTTCTTTATTTGATGACTTGTTTGATCGATTGATAGCGTGAAACATGTTTTGAACGAATCGTGAGGTTTCATGCTTTTCTATCTCCATCACATAAATGCCAAATGTCATTGTGATAATACCATTAATGCAATAGAAGGGAGGTAAAAGTTAGAAAAACCCGACCTGAACACATGCTATTGTCTGTATGATTCACCTGTCCTCAATGCAATAAAATTAACATACCTGTTATTTTGATTATCTGGGTTTGTCACCCTTATAGATTACAGCCATCGCAAGCAATATAATTGGTTTGTTTAAAATCTGATAAATCTGAACAAACAGCATGGCTTTTTTGTGTGTGATTATTGATCTTTTGATATGAGAATGGACACATCCTTGTTTTGCAGAAATAAAGTTAACATAGTTATACGTAACACATGGCCATATCATCCAGTTCTGGCATGTAATTAATTCTCATGTTTTGTTTTCTTTCACGATATTGTATTGCTCACAATGAGTGCTGACACCAGAGACGAGTCCAACCCCTCCACTTTGGGCACATCTTCTTTATGGCAGCCTCTCCTGTTTCTATTTCTTTGTCTCGCCCTGTAAAAAAAAAAAAACACGTTAACAGTCACACAATGTTTGTGTATTGTATTCTATCCTGTCAGACTTGCATACAGATCATCCCACAAGTCAATAAAGTAAACGGTCATTAATTTGTCATAACGTGTGTATCGCAAACGGGTTGAGTCAACATTAACGTTAGTTACCAAGTCATTATACTAGCTAGTTAGCATGTTACGTATATAGCTAGCACGAAACTTGTTTGAATCATACAAACCTTGATCTACCAGCATTCCCAGGCTTTAGCTAGATGTCTTCTTTTTCAAATTTTTTCCCCGATTGGCTGCTGACAACTGAATAAGGATGGCCATGCAAGAAGACGGTTTTGTGAGATCTGAAATGTTCGGCAACAAACTGTTTGTTTTTGTTTTTTTCGTTGCGTCTATTATGTCAAACCAGTGCCTTCCACGACTACTTATTACGTATGAGGATCATCAAGGGTTGTCCCAATTCGTAGGGCCAGGTTTCAACCCTTACCCCTTGTGACTCCGTTTCGAGGGGCAAATCGAAAAGCAAATCATAGGGCTAGGGCCAAGGGGTGAAAATAAGCAATTGGTTTTGGGTCTTGGACTTCGTGGCGAACATTGAGTTGTTGACATCCACTGTATATTTAACTAGTAGCTAATTATAATCGTAGTCATAAATGCATGCGTTTCTGTGTTTAGTTACTCTGAGACTGTGAGGACTTGGCATTAGTGCCGGACCAATTTGGTGTCCTAGGCAAGAATTTAGCTGGTGCCATTTGCACCGCAGCCATTTCCACCACCAATCATTGTGTTCATACACACATGCGGGTACACTTACACAGTACCCGCATAGCATTATACATTTGAATTCCTTTATTTCAGAAACAAACAAAAAACACTAATTAAAACAAATTATAAATAAGGTATTGCACAAAATATGGTATTAAAGAAACCAATGCAGACATAAAAAGATGTATAAATATAATATAAATAAAAGAGTATTGCACACAAAAAACTATATGACGGAAACCTCAGTTCAATATGCATCATTTAGCATTCTTCTACAGCCTCACTCTCCTTGCATTTCTTGCAGCAAAGTCATCTGTGACATGATCATAATAAGACAGTTTGTGTTAAGACTACATGATTTTTACTAATGATGGAAAGTCCATTGAGACATTCTTGCTCCATAGTAGATCTTAGGTAGGTATAAAATAGTTTGAACTTGGAGAAGCTCCTTTCAGCAACAGCCACTTTAAGAGGAAGAATGGTTGCGATTCTCAGCTACCCACATATCGAGGTACATTTCTGCCAGCTTCTCAGGCAGGAAGGTAAAGAATACAATGTTTGTCATGTTTTGCAAGCCTGGGCTGTGCTGAGGTGTAGGGGACAGGAGAACCTTATGCTGCATCACTGCTGGGCTGTGCTGAGGTGCAGGTGTCTGCAGGTGGGCCAGGATATGCAGGGGTGGGAGGAAAACATTTCAAATGTATTCTGAAGAGAGAAGAGGAGTATGTGAACATTACACTGTGTTCCAAATTATTATGCACATGCCGTTTTGTTTGTTTTTTTCCTAAAAGGTCAATACAATTAAGGATGTTTTTTTATTGTCAACAACAATATTACAATGTGGATGTTATTACAAGCAAAACTACTGATGATGACAACAGCTTTTTAAAATATTTTGAAAATAACTCAAAATACATTGTTACAAATTATTATGCACAACAGTTTGAAAACATTCAAGAGGTCATAACGAATTTAAAACAGAAATCTGCTGTATTTGTTGCATGAACAGATCATTTAAAAAAAAAAAATGCAATAAAAAAATAAAAAAACATATTTACAGATCAAGAGATTAATATGAGCCCTTCTTTGAGATCACTTTAAGAACTCTCTCATTCATTGAATTTGTAAGTCCATGTACAGTTTCTGCCTGTATTCAATTTGAGGATGCCAATAGTGCCTCCCGAGCTGCTGTTTTGAGGTATACTGCTGCCCACCATTATAGATCTTCCTTTATAGGATGCTCCACAGGTGCTCAATAGGGTTGAAGTCAGGGGATGATGGCGGCCACACCATGATTTTTTCTCCCTTTATGCCCATAGCAACCAAGGAGTCAATGGTGTTTTTTGCAGCATGGGATGGAGCGTTTTCCTGCATGAAAAATAATTTCGTTCCGGAAGGCACGATTCTTCCTTTTATACCATGGCAGGAAATGGTCGTTAAGGAACTCCACATATTTTGCAGAGGTCATTTTGACACCCTCAGGGACCCTAAAGGGGTCCATCTCACTTCCCAATATTCCAGCCCAAAACATCACTCCGCCACCTCCTTGCTGACGTCGCAGTCTTGTTGGAACAGGGTGGCCATTCACCAACCATCCAGAACTCCATCCATCTGGACCATCCAGTGTAGCACGACATTCATCAGTGAATAAAACTGTTTGAAAATTAGTCCTCATGTATTTCTAAGCCCACTGCAAACGTTTATCTTTGTGAGCATTGGTTAAGGGTGGCCGCAATACAGCTTTACGCACAACTGCAAGCCTCTGGAGGATTCTGCATCGAGAGGTTCTTGGGACTCCAGAGACACCAGCAGCCTCAAATACTTGTTTGCTGCTCAACAGCGGCTTTGTGATAGCTGCCCTTTTAACACTATTCATTTGCCTGACAGAAACTTTCCTTAATAAGCCCTTATCTGACCGAATTCGTGTGTGCTCTGAATCACACACAAATCTTTTAACAGTTTGATGAGCTCTCTTCAGTTTTCGCAAAACATCGATTGTTTTCATGCCTTTTGCAAGACACTGCACTATTTCACGCTTTTCATCTTCTGAAATATCTTTCTTCCTCCTCATATTGCATGAGGACTGAGACTTGCTTTATAATGTGGAACAACCTCTTTTAGTAGTTATCTAAAAAGATAGGACAAAAAAAAACAAGCAAAAACTTTCATTGATACACCAAGCGCTTTACACAAATTGGTCGCCAATTAATAACACAGAACAAACTACGAATGGGCCGACAGCTATCAAATTCAACACTCAGTCTGAGTGATACCACGGCAGCCAATTTGTGCTAGAGGTTGCTCACCCAACATATTACAACAGACTTGCTCACACACATACTGACTCCAGTTGAACTGGCAGTGACTCGATGCGGCATTTTTTTTGATGGTGGGAGGAAACCGGAGTACACCCACACAAACATGGGGAGAACATACAAACTCCACACAGAAAGGTCCTTGGCTGAGGTGTGGTTTGAACTCAGGACCTTCTTGCTGTGAGGCAACAGTGCTAACCACTGAGCCACCGTGCTGCCCCGAAGTGAAGTGTAGTAGTAAGTGAACTGTAGTACACTGTAAAAAATGATTTGGCCTTTTAGTTAGTTCAACTTGTTTTAATAAGTTAGTTGTACTAAAATTAAGAAAACATTGAGTCAACTTGTTATTTCAAGTTGGAACCTGACCAACTGATCAAGCAAAACATATTAGTCAATGCAACTTAGACATTCAAGTTTACTCAAGAACAATTGAATTAACATACTGAAGATGTCACCTGACTCTTGACCGTGTGAAGTAATGGTCATCGTTACTGCTATCCTGATAGGCCGTTGAGGTAATACATTTGCATATATCCCAGCAAGTTATTAGATGTAATATTAATGATAATACAATTTATTTGGATTGTGCTTTACTTTGCAAGAGTAATCTCAAAACGATACAATCCCTGTTAAACATACATATCAAATTATATAAGGCATATGAAAAATATATTTTTTTGCAACTCTTACTCTGAACACTGTTATCATTAATCACAACCCCTGAAATTGCATCTTTCATGTTAAAGTTGCCCGCGTTCCATAAATGCCTGGGCTGAAGCTAGCGCTTTGAACTTCGTCTGGTGTGAACTGGCGAATTTATTTTGTTGTGCCCGGGAATATAACCCTAAATTCACGCGGGAGCCAGTTCAAATGTGTGCTGCTCGCCTGTTATCTATTGTACTAAAAAGTATCATGTTGGGGGACCCAACGTGTTTGTGTTAAGGTGCTGTATCGAGAAAATTTATTTATTCAACTTACAAACACATGTCAATATCATTAAATAGTTTGCTGTATGTCAATTTCATCAAATTGACTTTTCATAGTGAGTTGCATGAACTTAAATTGAAGTACATCCAACTAAAATAACGAAGTTGCGAGAACCTACCTATTCTTTGCTCATCTTACTCAAAATTTTAAGGCAGCCAGGTTACTCATAATTATAAGTTGAGCCAACTTTATTTTTTTACAGTGTAGTAAGTGAACTGAAATCCTACTGATACGTCACTTGCATAATAATTTGGAACACAGTGTAAGTGTTACATTATATTATTCAAATAAAGCTTCTGATGGTCACACCCAGCTACTAATGGCAATATTAAAGCAGGAATAACGTTGGCTAACACACGAAGACGTCAACACAAATGTACGTAAATTTTTTTGGGCAGAGTGGACGATTTGTGAAGCACACTTTAGTGTATTTTTCAAAATGTTGTTGTAGGTTATTCCCCAAAGAGTTGAATAGTCTTTCCAACTTTTCCAAATTAATTTAGGGTGTGAGTATCTGACGTTAACTCTAGCTATTTATTAAATTAACAAATTAGGCTAGCTACTGTCCAAAGTCGGCTAATAGGCTAGTTCCAACGGTAACTGCTAATATTTATTCATCATCACGTCATTCCATACCTCAGTCTTTTTCCCGTTGTTCCTCCTCTTCTTTTTCGTCCCTGGGTACCAGAGGGCTTTGGTCTATGTCTACTGTCACTGATGCTAATCGACCTTACCGCAGCCAGTGTCACGGGCCAGCACTGCTCGGCACCTTTCACTTGCAGCTTGCTGTCCAAAGACTTCAAGCGCATAATGATGATGCGTTTAAGAATGAGTGTTTTGGAGTGGAAAAATTAGCTGTCACTCCAACTATGATGGGCCAATAGAAATCATCTCCTAAACCCCGCCCTCACGTGATTTTTATGCCAAAAAGAAAAAAAATCCAAAAGCAAAACCACTGATCCACAACCCAAAAAAAAAACACATAAGAAAACAGCGGATTAAAATGACTTAACTGAAAACCATAAGAAACAAATATAGATTTGTACGATTTTAACTTAAAATATTTAGTTTAGCTTTTTGTTTATTTTTTTATTTTTATTTTAGATTTTAGTGTTTCTTATGGTTTTCTTATAATTTTCTTTTGGATTTTAGTTTTTCTTTTGGATTTTCTTTTTTAGCGTTTGGATTTTAGTTATGCTTTTGGATATCTTATTTTTTGTTTGTGGATTTTGCTTTTACTTTTGAAGACTTTAGGCACAAATCTCATTCCATAATAGTGGAGCATGATGTTTGTTTTACAGCTGTCTTGAAGAAGTGAAGGCACGGAAAACTTTGAGGAAGCCGATCTTCCTCTGCCAAGGATCGATTTTTTTTTCTTTTTTTCTGAGACTTTCAAAGGCCTTGGACTAGTCAGAGTTGAAAGGCCCCGACCGACGGATTTAATTAAAGTTAGTAGAGACTCAAGTAAAGTATATAGCACGTATTTTAAATAACAAATTGTCGACTGATTGCTTATTCCACTTAAGGTCATGTCCGGACAGGGGTTTACTTCAAAATGAATCAAAATCTGACCATCAAAAAATATGGGAACAGGTAGGCAATTTAACTTGAAGACAAGGTGCGCTGCAAAATCGGTGCCTGTTTTGTACCTAAATATAGCATTTCTAACGAGGTGAAGAGGCGAGTTTTAATAGTTTGATAATAAATAAAACGTATATTTTTTTATTGAACTGTTTAAAGTTAAGGATTATTTAATGTAAGAACAAATACATATGTTATTTGGAAGCTAACTGTGAATTAGCAAGAGCTCTATAGATATCAATTTGTAGATAGATTTGTCGGGCAGTATGGTGGCTCAGTGGTTAGCACTATTGCCTCACAGCAAGAAGGTCCAGTGGGATCAAACTAGGCATGGGCATTTTAGGCCATATCACTATTCGAATATTCTATTTAAAATATTTCGGTTAATCGATTAACTGAAATAAAAAGATTATATGAAGAAGACACCATGTAAACTGATGCCAGGTAACAATGCATTTATCAAGGCTTTTTTTGTCGAATTGACATACTGTAATCATTTTATTATTTTCATGTAACAATCCAACAAACTGGCCTGATATTTCCGTTAAAATATGAGTTATACTTTTTTTTATACCGAAAAAGCAACGTGGACAACACCAACGTCTCGCCTTCTCCGTCCCGTGGGCTCACCACCCGCGGGAAAAACCAAGGGGGTCGGGTGCGCTGCCAGAAAGGTGGCAGTGAAGGCAGAGGTTTTCGACGGATCGGACCCGGGTGGCAGAGGCTGGCTTTGGCGATGTGGAACGTCACCTCTCTGGGAGGGAAGGAGCCGGAGCTTGTGCGGGAGGTGGAGCGCTACCAGCTGGATCTGGTGGGGCTTACCTCTACGCACAGCCTCGGCTCTGGAACCTCACTTCTGGATAGGGGTTGGACTCTATTCTTCTCCGGAGCTCCCCAGGGTGAGAGGCGCAAGGCTGGTGTGGGGATACTCACGAGTCCCCGGCTAAGTGCCTCTATGTTGGAGTTTACCCCAGTGGACGAGAGGGTCGCCTCCCTACGCCTGCGGGTCATGGGGGGGGAAACTCTGACTGTTGTCTGTGCCTATGCACCGAACAGCAGTTCGGAGTATTCGGCCTTTTTGGAGACCCTGGATGGAGCCTTGTATGGGGCTCCTGAGGGGGACTCTGTAGTCTTGCTGGGGGACTTCAACGCACATGTGGGCAATGATGGAGACACCTGGAGAGGCGTGATTGGGAGGAACGGCCTCCCCGATCTGAACCCGAGTGGTGGCTTGTTATTGGACTTCTGTGCTAGTCATGGAATGGCCATTACGAACACCATGTTCGAACATAAGGATGCTCATAAGTGTACCTGGTACCAGAGCACCCTAGGCAGAAGGTCGATGATCGATTTTGGTATCGTATCATCGGACCTGAGGCCATATGTTTTGGACACTCGGGTGAAGAGGGGGGCAGAGCTGTCAACTGATCACCATCTGGTGGTGAGTTGGGTCAGGTGGCGGGGGAAGCCTCTGGACAGACCTGGTAAGCCCAAGCGTGTAGTGCGGGTGAACTGGGAACGTCTGGAGGAGTCCCCGGTCCGGGAGGCCTTCAACTCACACCTCCGGCGGGGCTTCTCTGGCATCCCTGTGGAGGCTGGGGGCATTGAACCGGAGTGGGCGATGTTCAAAGCCTCCATTGCTAAAGCTGCGTCTGAGAGTTGTGGTCTCAAAGTCTTAGGTGACTCAATGGGCGGTAACCCTCGAACATCCTGGTGGACACCGGTGGTCAGGGGAGCCGTCCGATTGAAGAAGGAGGCCTTCCAGGACATGCTGTCCCGGGCGACTCCGGAGGCAGTTGCAAGGTACCGACAGGCCCGAAGGACTGCAGCCTCGGCCGTGGCAGAAGCAAAGCAGCGGGTGTGGGAGGAGTTTGGAGAAACCATGGAGAAGGACTTTCGGCTGGCGCCAAAGCGGTTCTGGAAGACCATCCGACACCTCAGGAGGGGAAAGCAGGGAACCATTCAAGCTGTATACAGTAAGGATGGGACGTTGTTGACCTCAACTGACAAGGTGATTGGTAGGTGGAAGGAGCACTTTGAGGAACTCCTGAACCCGACAAACCCACCCTACATAGTAGAGACAGGGCTGGAGGATGATGGGGGATCAGCATCAATCTCCCTGGCGGAGGTCACTGAGGTAGTCAAACAACTCCACAGTGGCAAAGCCCCAGGGGTTGATGAGATCCGCCCAGAAATGCTGAAGGCTCTGGGTGTTGAGGGACTGTCATGGATGACACGTCTTATCAACATTGCGTGGAAGTCGGGGACAGTACCTAAGGATTGGCAAACCGGGGTGGTAGTTCCCCTTTTTAAAAAAGGGGACCGGAGGGTGTGTTCCAACTATCGTGGAATCACACTCCTCAGCCTACCCGGGAAAGTCTATTCAGGAGTACTGGAGAGGAGGATCCGGCCGATAGTTGAACCTCGGATTCAGGAGGAACAATGTGGTTTTCGTCCTGGTCGTGGAACAACGGACCAGCTTTTTACCCTCGCGAGGATCTTTGAGGGGGCCTGGGAGTATGCCAATCCGGTCTACACGTGTTTTGTGGATTTGGAGAAGGCGTATGATCGGGTTCCCCGGGAGATACAGTGGGAGGTGCTACGAGAGTATGGGGTGAGGGGGTCTCTACTCAGAGCCATCCAATCTCTGTACTCCCAAAGCGAGAGCTGTGTCCGGGTCTGCGGCAGTAAGTCGGACTTGTTTCCGGTGAGGGTTGGCCTCCTCCAAGGCTGCGCTTTGTCACCTATCCTGTTTGTGGTATTCATGGACAGGATCTCACGGCGTAGCCGCGGGGGAGGGGGGCTGCGGGTTGGTGGGCAGAGGATTGCATCACTGCTTTTTGCAGATGATGTGGTCCTGATGGCATCATCAGTCTGCGACCTGCAGCACTCATTGGATCGGTTCGCAGCCGAGTGTGAAGCGGCTGGGATGAGGATCAGCACCTCCAAATCTGAGGCCATGGTTCTCAGCAGGAAACCGATGGATTGTCTACTCCAGGTAGGGAATGAGTCTTTACCCCAAGTGAAGGAGTTCAAGTATCTCGGGGTCTTGTTCTCGAGTGAGGGTAAAATGGAACGAGAGATGGGCCGGAGAATTGGAGCAGCGGGTGCGGTGTTGCAGTCGCTCTATCGCACCGTTGTGACGAAGAGAGAGCTGAGCCAGAAGGCAAAGCTCTCAATCTACCGGTCTATCTTCGTTCCTACTCTCACCTATGGTCATGAAGGGTGGGTCATGACCGAAAGAACGAGATCGCGGATACAAGCGGCGGAAATGAGTTTCCTCCGGAGGGTGGCTGCCATCTCCCTTAGGGATAGGGTGAGAAGTTCAGCCATTCGTGAGGGACTCGGAGTAGAGCCGCTGCTTCTTTGCGTAGAAAGGAGCCAGTTGAGGTGGTTCGGGCATCTAGTAAGGATGCCACCTGGCCGCCTCCCTAGGGAGGTGTTCCAGGCACGTCCAGCTGGGCGGAGGCCGCCGGGGCAGACCTAGGACCAGGTGGAGGGATTATATCTCCACACTGGCCTGGGAACGCCTTGGAATCCCCCAGTCAGAGCTGGTTAATGTGGCCCGGGAAAGGGAAGTTTGGGATGCCCTGCTTGAACTGCTACCTCCGCGACCCGACCCCGGACAAAGCGGATGACGATGATGATGATATGAAGAAGACATTTTTTTTTGTTTTTTTATAAAATATTTTTTTTTGTTTTTTTGTTATAGCGCACGTGTAATGTAGCCTGAAGGGCTTCCGTGATCCGGCCTTCGCTAAATAAACATTCCTTTTCCAATTTCTGAACATTTCTTACTCTGGCACATTTGGACCGATTTTCTTTGATCTCTGATCGGAGAGTCGGCGCTATAACATGTGTTTGTATCATGATCCAGCGCACTAGCATAGAGCGCTCTCGTGCCTTCAGTTGGCATGCTTCCTGCATGTTTAAACTACTTGTGTGGAAAGCAGGGAAAATGTATCTAATGCATTGAAATTGTGCTTTTTCTTTCTACTTTTTACATATTTCAATGGTATTGGTGTACACGTTATAAACAGTATGTTATCAAAATCGCTAATGAATAATATTTAAATTTACTTTAGGCAAAAATATAAATAAATAACTGCAGCTATAATCGAATATTCGAATAATCGTGCCCATCCCTACTTCAAACCGCACCCCAGCCAAGGGCCTTTCTGTGTGAAGTTTGTATGTTCTCCCCGTGTTTGTGTGGGTTTCCTCCGGGTACTCTGGTTTCCTCCCACCATCAAAAAACATGCCGCATCCTCCTACATGTGCCCTGACCAGTCACTGCCAATTCAACTGGAGTCGGTCTGTGAGCAAGTCTGTCGTAATATGTTGGGTGAGCAAATTTGCTGCCGTGGTATCACTCAGACTGAGTGTTGTGTTTGATAGATGTCGGTCCATTCGTAGGTCGTTCTGTGTTATTAATAGGTGACCAATGTGTGTAAAGCGCTTTGAGTATCTAGAAAAGCGCTAAAAACTAAATAAAAGAAATTATTATTATTATTATTATCAACACTTACATGTTGTGAAACTAAGTTTTACTTTAGAATGACTTAAAAGACTCGGATCAACAAAAACGTTACAATTGGGTCGATTCAAACAGTTTCAAAATGCTATGCGGCGCAATTTTCTTCACTGCTGAGTAATCGTGGTTCTGTTATGACTACACTGTAGCTGTTGGGTTTGTCTTGCCTAGTAGCAGACATGCTTTGTGCTATGGAGGACGCCGAGTGTCAAGTGAAAAAGTAAAATAGTGGTTCCTTCCCATATTATTAATTCAAATTTTAAAAGACACATTTAAAAAGCAGTTTATGTTTAAATGTGTGAATTTAAAATCTAATTTCAAAAAGTTTATTTAATATTTTTTGATTCATGTATTAATAAAACTATTAACAAAGTGTTTTATTAATTGTTTTTAAAATAGATTCATTCAATATTTAATTAACAAATCAAAACATATATATGCTTTTCAAACGTATGCAATAATAAATCCAACTTCAAATCAGTTTAACAAACAACATTAACTAACACACATTTAAAAGCGCATTGCTTTTCGACTTCTCATTCCCTTTCCATTTAACAACTCCTTTTAATTTTAGTTACACTGCAATAGATGACCCCATCAAACAAGAACTCTCATTGGCTCTTGAGTTCTGTATGACACACCCCCAAGACAAAAAGCGCAAACTTGGTATTTGTCCACTGATATTGATGTAGCTCACAACTACTGTACTGTAGCTAATAGTAGCTATGTCAGGGCCGAGTATTCCCTACATGTTACGGGAGCTTGCCAACATAATGGTCCCGATTCGTTGCTCTGGTTCCTAGCTAGCTACCTAGCTAGCGTCATTCACTTTAGTTTGAGTGAAGTCTCCAAGTCAAATGACATGACATTTAGTAAGTTAGTTAGTTAGCTAGCTAGTTAGTTAGTTTAGTTGGTTCGTTAGCTAGTTAGTTTGTTTAGTTAGTTAGTAAGCAGCTGCAAGCATCACATGTTGGAAATAAATAAAACGTTATTACTACAGTTATGCACTCCAGAACGATGGTTGCGGTCAGAGACGAAACGGCACCATTTTACGTTAACAAGCAAAGCAACCAACACATCATTTTATTAGAAGTGACTTAAATACTTTTATACGCATGTGCATACACAACTACTTCATTCATTGTTTGAAAGGTAAAGAGAAGGTGGGGGGGGGGGGGGGGTGCACAGAGCAGCGCAGGAAATGGGTTCTGGAGATGGGTCTGGTGGTCCATGCTCAATTATGTTAGCATGCTCCCTTAACATGTTGGGAATACTCGGCCATGACAAAGCTACCATTAGCTGCAGTACAGTAGTTGTGAGCTACATCAATATCAGTGGAGGAATACCAAGTTTGCGCTTTTTGTCTTGGGGGTGTGTCATACAGAACTCGAGCCAATGAGAGTTCTCGCTTCATCTAGGATGGATCATCTATTGCAGTGAAACTAAAAATAAAAGGAGTTGTTAAATGGAAAGGGAATGAGACGTTGAAAAGCAATGCGCTTTTAAATGTGTGTTAGTTAATGTTTGTTAAATTGATTTAAAGTTGGATTTATTAATGCATACATTTGAAAAGCATATAGATGTTTTGATTTGGTAATGAAATATTTAATTAATATATTAAAAAAACGATTAATAAAACACTTTGTTAACAGTTTTATGAATACATGAATCAAAAAATATTAAATAAACATTTTGTAAATTCGGTTTTAAATTCACCCATTTAAACATGACTTTATAAACTGCTTTTTAAATGTGTCTTTTACAATTCGAATTAATAATAAGGTAAAGAACCACTATATAACTTTTTCACTTGACACTTGACGCACCTACATATTGTGCCCGCAGCCCCGCGCTCCATCCAGTTTCTGAGGGGTTGCGCAATCAGAGGTGAGGCATAAAGCCTGGTTTTTACTTCTGCGTGAGCGCGTTAGCGAACGTAAACGTTCATTTGGCGCTTAAATTCAAACAGCTGTTAGCCTACATACCTCAATGTAAGTTTAACTGTGCCTTGGCTTCAAGAAGATGAGCTATCTATATGTACCTTGTTCTATTCTTTGTTGTTATTGTTGTAGATGAAACATATTTCCATTAGGGCAGTTTTTATTAGACCTTTTTAATCAAAAATGTCACGTAAGGTTAAGGAATTCAGGGTATAGTCAGTATTTGTTGAAATATGTATTTTCTTAACGTTCTGTCTGAAGTGAAATAATAAATTACACCTTATGTCTCGCCTCAAATTTCTGTGTAGTTTATTTTGCAAGTCCTTGGCTTCAAAGGTCTCACCGGTGGAATCAGAACACAAGATAAGAATGCCTTGATCTGGCTCTTAGGTTAAATAATTTGTGATTATGATGCTGGCAACACACACAAACACGCACGATGAGAGATTTTGTGCCAATAAAATGAAGGGGGGGGGGGGGTTTCATCAATAAGTGTCTCACAAAAACACTGCCCTACTTATTGGTGCTCAGAAAGCCAACCAGATTATCCATCCATCCATCCATTTTCCGCCGCTTTTCCGGGGGCTGGGTCGCGGTGGCAGCAGGCTTCTGCGTGAGCGCATTAGCGTGTGTAAATGTACGTTTGGCGCTTACATTCGCACAGCTGTTTGCCTACATACCTCAATGTAAGTTTAACGGGCCCACTAGGTGGCAGTGTTGCATTCAGTAATCCAGAATGTACAGAAAATCGTAGAAGAAGCACAGACACGGACACTCATGTCCCGCGAAAGTATAAACAAGGAGACCGAAGGTTAGGTTAGGTTGCTTACTGCTTTTCATATTTTCTTATACCAAATCAAATCAAGTTTATTTATAGAAAACATTTAAAACAAGCAGAGCTGACCAAAGTGCTGTACTATATATTCACATACAACTGTTTTCTGTATTGTTTGAGAAACTGTAACAAATAGCCTATATACATAGGCTATATACTCTATAGGGTGACTAGACATCCCGTTTTTCCCGGGACAGTCCCGTATTATAGCCCCTTTTCATGTGTCCCGACCTATTCTGAAAAAAATCACGATTTGTCCCGTATTTCAGTTGTCCCGATTTTTCAATGGGTTTTCTAACTGTAATTTCACGTATTGTGGGTTCACATTGCATTGCCCACACAGTCCTGTCTGCTGCTCCACAGACATTGCGTGCACACAGTGAGAGCACAGTTTATCAGCACCAATCACATCATATCATATACAAAGATCTATCCAATCCCTGCCCCACCACCAGCCTGACTGCGCAGCGCGCGCTCCTAATTGAAATGGAGTGGGAATATTTCATGTTTAGGCATAGGGTAGCTATCGATGTTAAGCTAGAACCAGCTAGCTGTCTAATAGGTAGTCCTTGAATATGTCACAAAAACGAAGTTAAGTAAGGAAGAAATGCTTTCTTTGTTTATATTAAGGATATTTAGATAGTTATCACTGTATGATTATCACATTCTATAGTATAACATGCATGGGCTAGTGATGTGTGTGAGTAGCGCCGTCTGCTGCTGTAAAGTTCTGGTGATGTGTGTCTGTGGCGCCGTCTACTACGGTAACTGGAGATGTACATGAATAGCGCCGTCAACTACTGTACCTGGTGATGTGTGTGAGTAGAGCGGTCTACTACTGTAACTGGTGATTCGTCTTAGTAGGGCCGTCTCCTACTGTACCCTAGAGTGTGTGTTCAAGCGTGTGTGTGCATAAGTTCAATATTAATATCCATAATTCACAGAAATTCAGGAAATGGCCTTGAATTTGTCCTAAAATAATTCTAGGGGACATCTGTCCCGTATTTGACTCCTGGGAATCTGGTCATCCTAGCTATATAGCTACAGTATGTACAAGCTAAGTGCATAGAAAACCATTAATATGATTCGAAGGCTATACAAAATCATCCTATCTGCTCCAGTTCATTGTGTCATCTGCGTTTTAATTTGTTTGGATACAGCCAAAACATTACCGAATATCTACTTGCTTTCCAGAGCCATATTTATATATGGCTCTGTTGCTTCCTACCCCGCTCAACCAATCAGCTATACTTCTGCGGACGTCTCTGCGTAGCTTCGTAGTGAAGGGGTTTCTGGGAAAGCGTAGCTCACCGAGGCCCGCCGACGTGTTGACGGAGAGTCCTCCCAAATCCTAACAGCGCGCTGTGCGAAGCGTCTTCTCAGTGCGTCAAACAATCGCTGATTGGTAGAGCAAGGTAGGAAGCAAGTAGGCCTAGATATTCGGTCATATTTTGGCTGTATCCAAACAAATTAAAACATAGATGACACAATGAACTGGAGCAGAAAGGCTGATTTTAAATTCGAATCATAGTGGTTTTCTATGCACTTAGCTTGTACATAGTATAGCCTATTTATATAGGCTATATGTTACAACTGTTTTCTGTATTGTTTGATAAACTGTATATGAATATATTGTACAGCACTTTGGTCAGCTCTGTTTGTTTTAAACGTTTTCTATAAATAAACTTGATTTGATTTGGTATAAGAAAATATGAAAAGCAGTAAGCAACCTCTGTCTCTTTGTTTATACTTTCGTGGGACACGAACGGGAGTTTCAGTGTCTGTGCTTCTTCTACGGTTTTCTGTAGGCCTACGTACTGGATTACTGAATTCGACACTGCCATCTAGAAGACCCCGTCCACACGTAGCCGGGTATTTTTGAAAACGGAGGTTTTTCCTCCCTCGTTTTAAAAAAAATCTCTGTCCACACAAGCACGGTTAAAAAAAATATCTTCGTCCTTCATTCCTCCTGCAGTGACTGACTCCTCCGTGCATCCTGCATCTCGTACCTTTGTTGTGGGCTCTTTGGGACGAACAAGTATATTGCATGCAAGAGTGAAAAGAACAACATGTTGTTTATGTAATCTGACTTTGAACAAAAAAAACTAAAGTTGCATATCAAAAGGCGACACTCCTCAACTATTGTCGTCATAAATTAACATAACTGTCTGCCATCGGTGTGCATTGATGCTAAAAAGGGCATTTTCGCCGTGGCAAAAACTGCCTCTGGACAAAGATACCCCATTCATGTCCAGAAGCACACATGGGGAAGCAATCATGTGGTCACCTGTGAGTTGGAAAAATGCAAACAAGCATTAGAATTTTCTCATAGGAGTGGACTCGTGGGATTTGAATGCTGCCATTTGAGGTCTTTGGCCTTCTCTCCAATTATAACGGTAGATGTTCCACTTCGTGATGAAGTGCTGAAAGAGATGGTACAAACAAAATGGTTTGGTGAGGGTACAATGAAAAAGTGCATACATCATAAAGGTTTGGCAGAGACGGAGAGGTCCCCTTTAAGTAAAGAGGTTCGTTTTGGAGAAGAAACATTGAACGACGCATTTATATCAGTCTTTGAACCAAGGATCTCATTCAGCTCTCGGTTGGGCAGAGTGATGGTCCACTACAACAAGAAATTAAACACCTGGCACTGTGCTTGTTGCAAACCTAAGTCTTCCTGTTTACATAAGTCTATAACAAAATCGCATCTCTTTCAAACCCATCCCAAACAATTTAAGAAAGTGAAGACAACTGAAAACCAGACATTTGGCATCACCACCATTGATGCTGACTCTTATCCTGATGAGCATCCATCTAAATTTCTATATCCACCAGAAGGCAATTTGCTTGTTCGACTTGTGGAGTACATACAGTTGAGTAAAAAAATCCCAGCTGTTTTTTTGTATGTTGCCATAGTTGAATATTAAAAGCAGTTTTTTTTTTTACGTTCAGATTTTGTTGAACCAGTCAACAAAAGACGAAAGACAGGTAAAGCCTTGCACTAAATTCCAAAATCCACGAATAAATTGCATGGCACTGAGCCATTTCACATTTCAATTTATTTGTCTTTCAAAGAAACTTCAGTCTCCTCAACATGGAGTATGGTTAGGGTAAGCACACAAATGTTCTAAAAGAAAAAAAAATTATTCAGGGGTGTTGGCAATTTTTTATTCCACAATTTGCTCAGTTGGATACTTTAACCAAACATTTATTTTCAAAAGGTTCCACTTCTAAAATGAAGTCTTTAGTCTTTCATATTGGTGCATTCCAAACTAATTGTTAAAGAGCACTGCTATGGTAGTTGCTAAAACTAATGTAAGTTGTTGTGCTCCACAGTTACCCAGGGAAATTCTTGTAAAGATTTTCCTCCAGGTCGTCCTCGAAAGAGGGGATGTTGCCCTGTTGGCTTTATCCCTGGTGTGCCGTCGGTTCAGGGACATCATGGTCGACACTTATTTCAGCACCCAGGCACACTTCCTGTGGATTCGAAGTAAGAAAGACTTATAACATGCAGCCTACAATGCATTTGCACGTTTCCCAAAGAGTGGTAAATATTACATTTTAAATTATTCTCTCAACTCAGGTGTTGATCCAATGTGGGAAAGTCATTCTCCTGCCTACCAAAAGGAGTTTGGCAAAATGTACAAAATCAAAATGTGCAGGGAGTGTTGGAAACTCTACAAAGTTGTGCAAAGGTTTGGGATGTCTTATTTATTTTTGCAGTGGGAGACAAGTACTGTTATTGTGTTTGAGTGTATGCGGTTTTGGTATCTTCCCACAGGCTACGTTGGCAATGGTGTACAGGGAGAGATCTGTGGCGTGTTCAGTGAGGAGACAACGCCTGGGTATTGCAGCCACTTCTGCATGATGTGCACATTGTAAAGAATATAAAATAAATACTGGTCTACACTTGTGCATTTACTTGTCAATTAATCTGAAACTATAATTTAATTGATGGAAAGGTAATAATGCAATTGTGATATGAAAAGTAAGATTCTTATGAGTACAACAATTGTTAAGTTTGGAAACTGCAAATGTAAGTAGTTTCCTTTACACAATACTGTGAAAAAAATGGCTACTACATGGATAACATATAGAAGTTATCATATCAAGTTGTGCTTAAATAGTTAGCTATCAGATGACAATGATAATCCACATTCTAATAGTACTGTTACATATCCATGTTTGTGGAATTGGTAAGCAAAAAGTGCGACTGTTACACTTCTCTTCAAATGTTTTATTAATCCCGTACCATGTTCCTGTGCGCAAGTAAGTGGTCACTCATCTGGGTGGGGTTGGGGGTTGAATGGTTCATGGACAAATTAGTCAAATTCATTTTTTCATAATTATGTTTTAATATTGAACGTCTTAATACTTTACTTTTTTAATACAATATTGATAAAAAAAAAGGATTCAAAGTAGAGAATATAAAAGCATTATTGTATCCCACAACCAATCAGACTACTGAAAGGGGGATTTGGAGGAGCGAATCACTGCAGGCACAGTCTCAACAGGAACCTGTAAAACAATGAAAAATGCTTAATTAGATAAACGTTGAAGCCGTTATGATGGCCTTATTCAATATACAATAACTAATCCATGAACAAGTACTGTAATAACATAATATAATACTTTCACACGGCATTTTGGTAACTGCCGTTCACACATGATATGGGTCGACGAGTTTACTCCATAATGCTTGACTGAGCAATTGTCACGTTTCTATGTCATTGAAACTTGCTGTTGGTCTGCTACTGTCTATAGTCATGGCATGCTGTTTAGTAGCATTTACAAAAATAATAACTTGGCTTTGGCAATGTTAGTTGCAATAATACTAAATAAAACCTTGAGCTACATAACGTTTACTATTTGATAAAACATCATACGTAGTACTTCAAAAAGAAATAACTTGCTGCGTCGGATACACCATTTGTTATAAACTTTAACCTGGATTCTTTATCTGTGGGGCGGGGCCACGGTCCTCACGCCGCACCCCCTCACGCCGCACCTCCTCACGCCCCGCCCCTCTGGTCTCTAGGCCGCAGCCGGATATTATTGTAACTCGCTGCTGCCTCACATCTCGGCTTCAATAGTTTCAGCGGAGTTCCGTACATTTGGCAATTTTAACTATGAAAATGATTGGAATCACACAGAAATTACATTTATAGATTAGGATAATAATCTTAATATTTATTTAATTTTTTATTTAGTTTTAGTTATCTTTGTAATATTTTCATTGGAGTAGGCCGGGCTATGACAGGTGAGGCCCTGCCTCCCCTGACCGCACATCACTGTGTTATTCCCAGAGGTTTGGACAGATTGGTGCCACAACATCTGGCCTTGTGAGACCAGCTGGGCTTACATTCTGCTTCACTGACAGTAAAGTGAATAGTATAGTTAGTGGGTCCGTTTGGTTAGTCACCTCAAAAAAATCTCATAATCTCACCATAAAATATTATTTGATGTAATTAGCGGCCACTTGGTCTTGTCTTTTAACCCTTTGTCCTTTAATTCTGTGTCCAAAAGTAATGAATACTGTATGAGAACACATCATTCAATATTCATAGTGATTGTTAGTAGCATGTAGGTGAACTTTCAAAGGGCAAAGCAAGTGCTTAATCATCTGTGACATCTTTGACTAAGACAAAGGCTGAATGTTCACCAGCAAAGCCGTTCATTAAGGATAGGAGCCAACACTCTACTGTGACCTAGGGCAACGGGAGCCCATTGGATGACTTCAAAAAATGACCACATCCCCCTAACTCATTAGAAGCACAATTACATCAGATGATTTGCGCTTCAATGGTTTTTGACAATATGGTAAAGATATGCAAAAAGAGTAATACAAAGCAGCATCTCAATTCCCATCTGTATCACCTGCACACAAACACACAAAACCTTCTAAAGCTTTTTCGATTGAAAAACTTGGACCGAACAATAGATTACAGATTATAGATTACATACAGTAAGGTACACATGACACTTAACCTCATGGAGAGGTAACATTTTTGTCAACCCCCCTTATAGTTTGCGGTCTGTACTGGTTTAATGATAATAGTTTCCAATGCATCAATATGAACTACAGTAAGGTTTGGATGTGTGTATTCTAAGTGTTTTTCAGTTTTTTTTTAGGTTAGTTATATAGCATTTGGGTATCCTCACCTGATTACCCCCACTTCACAACACCCCAGAGCCCCATCTACATCACACACACACACACACACACACACACACACACACACACACACACATACACGCACGCGCGCGCCTACACGTGCACCTAATTGCTGCACCGGCTCTATGCAATGGGGGGTTGCTTAAACTAACAATTAAAAACGTTTGTATCCGTGTCTTCGTGTGCTTAACACTCACGCGAACGTGAGCATATTTTCTCGCATCAGCAGGAAACCTATCACTAGAAGGCGTCAAAATAGGCTGATAATGTGAGGTTAGCATGACACTGTTGATTGTATCTATAACTGTTCATACATCTCTATCAGGAAACAGAAGCCTGGTTTATCGGTAGAATCTCTACTGGTGGCTTGAAAAGGAGGAGGTGTGGGGTAGGCTATATAATGTGTTTGTGTGTGTGTGTGTGTGTGTCTGTGTGTGGGTGGCGGGTGTGTCTGAGTTACGGAGAGTATAGCCTGTATGTGTTTGAGGGTCAAGTGAAAGGGGCGGGGGATGGGGGGTTGTTTGCAGAAAAATGTAACGTTAGAGGACACAACATAAGGTACACATTCAAGGGGGAGAAAGAGCAGGAGTGGCTCACCAAACATAAACATTTCGGCATCACTATGCACATAAAGCTCTATGGTGATGTGTGCTGACAACAGAGGAAAAGGCTAGAGAAGATCCTGGATCACAGTTACTGTTGTACCAAGGGAACACTTGGAACATCTCAATGGTAAAGTTATTATTAATCTATTATTACATTAAAAAAAAACTGTTATTATGAACTTAATATAAAGGATGTTTAAATGTCATGGGACATTATCCAGCACACAAAAGGCTACCATTAAACTAACTAAAATCTCATCTGCCCATGTAGCAACTGTAGACCACATGCAGACACGGGGCATCTCAAGATCTCACCTAAATGTTTGTCGTTGCCCACATTTCTGATTCACTGTTGTATCATTATCTTAACTATGCGATTAAAATTGTCATTCCTTGCGTCTGTGCTACAGAAGTGATGAGGGTTAACGTCTTAATGTGTTATCGTCATCCTTCCCGCTCTTACGGAGACGCCCCTTATATATTTGTGACCGTTCTGACATAAACAAACCGCACAGTCAGATCTTTTAAAAGCTACAGTAAGCGGATAGCTAGCTTCTTTTGAGTTCCTTTCAGACTGTCTCGTCTACACGTAAAAATAATTATAATACCTAAAGTCGATTTTTTAATCGACTTTGAAATACGCGCAGACAGGTGAGTTGTCCAACTTTTGTTTGTGATTTGAAAACATGCTTGACAGATCAAAGATGCAAATAAACTTGTATTTGCCTTAATAAATTAAAGCCACCAGATTGTAATTTTTTATTTAACTGCTTCATACTTTTCCAGTGCCTTACATTAAACTTTATAAACCCAAGGCAAAACGTTTGGAAGATGAAGTTGGTATTAAAGAAAGTTTATGTGAGAAAATGCATTGTCCCACCTCTGCTGCTCACACATATAATTCCCATCCTAATACCCAACAAAAGCAAGGGATTGTAATCTCTCTCTCTAAAAAAAAATTATTTAACAATCCACCTCGCTTCTCTTACTCACTGCTACTTTTTTTTGTAATCCCACCATCAAGATGGATCTGCTCCCTGACATGTGGATACATGAGTTCTGGCTCCCACCAGGGGTCACGTGGAAGGACATGGAGCAGTTAGAGGGATCGGGCTGCCCACGGCCGCGTGACCTTCTCCTTGCACTGCCCCTGGCTCTGGTCTTTATGGCCCTCCGCCATGTGTTCGACAGGTAAAGATAGTCAGTCACTTGTTCAAGTGGGTATTTTAGGGACTGCCAAATGGCTGCACAATACAAATACTTGGGTAAACACATGCTTTTGTCGCAATTAACGCAGTAGTAAATTGGACTGCAACTAGCAATGGATAAAGAAAAGGGTGTTTTTGAATGGCAAGTTCAGCTACAGACCCTGCCAGATGGGTCTGTCGACAAGACAAAAGTTACTTGCTTTTACTGTCGATTTGATTTTTTTGTTGTTGTTGTTATTACCCGAGAACATCTCTCAAATACAATTTGCTAGCCGAGCAATGCAGACAGTCTTATCCCCAAACAGAACGCTGCCAGAGCCTTCACATTTCCCCATGTGAGGTTGGACATAATTACATTCTGGTTTTCTTTACAAGTGTGAGTGATCTTTGATACTTAAGTACTGGCACATTTAGCTGACCAATGTACCTGTTATACAATGAACGCCGTATTTTTTGTAAGAACGCAAAGTTGTTTCGGCATGCACTTGCGCGAGATTAATTGTAGATAATGTTGGTCAAGCCTTTTCGATGCTAGAGGGAAGCGTTCGTTGTCAATGAGTGTTGGTAATAAAATTGGGCTTAAATGCGTTGCGAGTGGTGATTTGAGCATATTGGTAAATGCCACCTGTGTGCAGGTCCCTGGATTGTTTCAGTCTGTTTTGCGCTAATACATACTGTATATAAAAGAAGGTTGGACACAATACATTGTGTTTGTCATACTCACTAGTAATGTTAAATTTAGCAGGCTTGAGTTTACCCATGTTATGATCTGTATGTTACATGTATGTTAGGATATTTTAATGCTAAGGGCAGTACCTGTGAATGTTTCTGGACAATATTTGTTTTGTGTGGTTAATTGATTTCCAATAATAAATACATTTGCACAAAGCAAGCATATTCTTTCAACTTCTGTGGTAAAAACATGAAAAATGCCCAATTTTTGGTCAGTTTTGAACAGATAAAAAATGTGCGATTAATCCGATTAACTATGGACACCCATGCGATTAAATGCAATAAAAAATGTTTAACTGTTTGACAGCCCTAATTTAAATCTATACATATGTTAAATAATACATTTTAAAGGGAAGTTGTGTAAATACATTAGGGTCCTATATTTGATTAGGTTATGGCCTAGTGCAGGGACTATCAATCATTTCTGATTGTCAGGTGTTTTTTCTGGCACAAAGTAATCTGTGTTTGAATCAGAGAAATATTTAATTTTCAAAGAAAGACACTTACACTTATCTTTTTGTAGCGAAAAAAAACCTGACTCAATGGGTCAACTGTCTAACAACAAAAGTTAGAATCTACTTTTGAAGATTCTGTAACCCGACACAATTTGAATCACTTCCAACAATACGTCAGGCACCACAGCCCCCTAACAACAAATTGTATGTTCACATGCAACCCGAACTCACAAACCTTAAAAAAAGGGGAGGAGGAGGAGGAGGAGGAGGGGGGGGGCTGTGTTGAAATGGGACCTGTCTCAAAGGAGGCACCATGGAGGGGCAGCCAGTTAGTGTTGCCGTCAGCACAGGTCAGAAGGGAGAAGAGAGCGAGAGCAGGTGTTGGTGTGTGAGCAATAACAACAATAGCAGTAATACTGTAAGAAGGCACAGTCAGGGAGGAGGAGTCAGGGTTCCGTTACCCCAGCAACCGTTTCCACGGGTAACTGTAGCAGTCACCTGATTGAACCCCTGAGGCAACTATAGGCATTGCTTTGTCCGAAAGAATGACTGACGTTTTCTTATGCTCATTTCAAAGTTCACAGGAATGCCACATAAATTCCCTAAAATCTATGGTGCATGTGAAATATATCACAGATCTGCATGCACATATAAAGAAACACACACAAACTACACACACATACACAAACTCACAATAATGGAACATCTAGCTATGCAATTATGCTATTACAGTGATCAGGTAAAACAGTACAGCATTTGTGATAACATGTCACATGATAACATGATAACATGTATCCTCTGCAGGGTTATTGCCCCTCCTCTGGGTAGGTGTGTTGGGGTTCGAAACAGGAGACAGGTTACTGCAGCCTCATCGCCAATGCTTGAGTTCTTTTACACCCAACAAAGCAAACAACCATCTCAGGTAAGTAAAGTAAAGTCAAATTGACACAAAAAAAACCACACTTCCTATGTTCTTTGGTATAGCAGTCATAGACTTTACTATGGTTTGAGAGTTGACCGATTAGATTAGTGAACAAAGTAATTGTAAAAGCAGTTAAAGAAATACTTGTGAAAAAGTGTGTGGGCGATTGTTTCCTTCCTACCATTGGGGGCCCATGGGAATGTTCAATAAAAGAGTTGGAGTTGGTGTCGGTTGAGATGGTTAAAAGAGATAGCGGCAACAACATGCCCAGGAGAGTCAAGCCTGAAGAATCACAATAAAATGACAGCAAAGAGAAAATACCACACACTGTATTCCCGACCAATAAAATACCACATTTCAACTACCAATAAAATTACACATTTTAACTTGAGAGGCATTAAATCATTTTGCTATGTACAGTATTATCTATTCCTGGATTATAAATTGTTCTTTTGGAGTGTGGTGTTGTAAAACTGTTTACAATACAGAACAAGGTTAGTTTGTGTTTGCTCAATTTTCTGGCTTTTGCGCTGCGCTAAAAACTTGTAGTGAATTAAAAATGTGTTTGAAAATGCAGTTCTATTTCTGCTTTCTATTTGGTGTAATTTACGTTTGTCTCGGGTTAACCCAGCAGAATTTATACCACTGTTGCTCTCGCTATGGTGTGTGGTGTGGCTGTGGTGCCTTTGTGACTGACAAACAGATTATTAAGATCTAAGGAAGTACTTTCCCACAACCCTAATGACCTGGTCACTGTTTGTCTCATGTTCCCTTTTTCAGAGTGAGATCCATAACTTAATGATCCAATGTGAAAAAACACAGAGACAAATCGAGACCTGGTTCCGTCACCGTAGAAACCAAGACAGACCCAGTCCCACCAAGAAGTTTAGTGAGGCTTGGTAAGACATTGATGTATTACCTTACTAAATTAAACAGATACTGAAAAAGAAATAACAAAAAACATAAACAAATCACCTAGTTTCACCTAGCTGTGTTTTTTTTCCCAATCCTTTTTAACTCGTTTTCAGCTGGAGATTTTTCTTCTACCTCGTTGCATTCCTGGCTGGACTGTCTTGCCTCATTGATGTGAGTAGGAAGTTGTCTTTCTCTCTCTCCCTTTTTTTGTAATTAAAGGCCCATTCAGGCACATGGGGGGCTGTGGCTCAGGAAGTAGAGTGGGTTGTCCACTGATCCAAGGGTTGGCGGTTCGATCCCAGCTCCTCTTGTCCATGTGCCGAAGTGTCCTTGAGCAAGACACTGACCCCCAAGGTGGTCCCGATGTGTAGGCAAGCACCCTGCATGGCATCTCTGCCATTATCGGTGTGTGTGAATGGGTGAATGAGAAGCAACATTGTAAAGTGCTTTGGGTACCATTGAGGTGGAAAAGTGTTATATAAATGCAGTCCATTTACCATGTATTTTAGCAATCACATGTTGTTTGTTTAGTTACTGTATTAGACATGAGCTTGTATATAAAAGATGGTGTAGTAACTTGTGTTGCATCAGGCCTAAGTTGTATGTACCCTGTAAGGGAAATTTTACAACCCGGAACAGCATTTCTAAATGCTAACAATCAATTGAAAGTAAAAAGAAAAAAAGAAGGAAACTTATCATAGGAATCCATGCCTCTGCATGCACTAGACATGCCAACATTATCTATGCACTAGACATGCAAACATTATGGATAACATTATCGCAGAGGCATGGATTTCTATGATAAGTTTCCTTCTTTTTTCAATTAATTGATTGTTAGCATTTCTTAGCATTTAGAAATGCTGTTCCGGGTTGTACAATTTCCCTTACAGGGTACATACAACTTATGCCTGATGCAACACAAGTTGATTAATTGTTAGCATTTCTTAGCATTTAGCTCTGCTTGTTCTAAAGGAAGGCACATAATTGAAATGTCTTCATGGAAGTCTGAACGGCAAACTGATCAAATATATATGACTTTAATCATATAATAATTCATACAAGCTACTGCCTCCTGATTGCCCACCTCACATATCTCTCTACTCATATAGACACCTTGGTTCTGGGACCAGAGGGAATGTTGGAGGGGCTATCCCCTCCAGGTGAGTATTAAAGTTACTCATTGAAGCCCAAATATCCTAGTTTCAAAGAACAAGTCAGCTGGTCCTGATTAAAATCTCACCACAAAGGACAAACATGCAATGAGGACATGTGATTTGAAGGTTCACAACAACAAATAAAAGCCAACTGTTTAGACCGTGGGGGATATCAACTGTCATGAGGAAACTTATCTGTAGGTTTTGTAACAATGTAAATTCCTTAGTCACCATGACATATATAGTATATTAGGCTTATCCAACATAGCTCATATCCTCACCTGATCTTTAACAACTCATTAGGCTGGGTTGTTTAAACATACTGTACTGTTACATTATTATCTTATTGTCAATTACTTATTATGTCCATCAAAGTTATTATCTAGTTTTGAGTAATGCTGTTCTGCTACATAGCATACATGTTTAGCAGTCCTGGGAAAAGCCTTTACATATTTGAATCATGTTTGTCAATGGCAATTATTTAACATAAGGAAAATTAATTTGACTCCGCTCAATTCATTTGAGTTGATCAGCAGAAAGTTAGGGCTGTGATGCCTGTGTGTGACACTCGATTCAAAGCGTCCACTACAGAAAACATTAATACTTTTCTTTAAGTGTTCTATTCATGGTTCTTTGTTCCAGCCAATATATTTAATTATTTATTTTGTTATCCTAGTGTAAGAGACTGAGTGCCCTGTTTAGGCAGAATATATGTACATTAAAACAACAACTTGAAGAAAAGAAGGAAAATTTAAATTAAACTAATAATGAACATTTGTTACAATATTTACATTACAGTACATATTCAACCAAAATAAGATAAGTCCTCAGCTCCCATATCTTCCAATGGTTAAATGGATCAACTGAAAAAAGCTGCTCTACTTTTCATTTCTATGATATAATTTAGTCACATGATCTTTACATTTTTTTCTCCTCTCCCCCGTGGTCAGCCCATTGAGAAGTCCCATTTCTGGTACTACCAGTTGGAGCTCGGCTTCTACTGCTCCCTGCTCCTCAGGATCACAGTGGACGTCAAGAGGAAGGTGAGGCCTCCTTCACACCATCACCTATTCCCCTGTTTGTTTCCTGCACCACTGGCTGGCACAGTTGGTCAGTGTGTACAGCCGCTTCAAAGTAGGACCAGGATTCAACAAGTCTAGCTGGAATCTGTTGTGTTTTTTTAGTGTGGTTTGCTGTGTGTCACGGAATGGATCTTTTTCTTCCTGAAAGTATTGCCAACATAGTTTTTTTTTTCTTCAAAAAATCAAAAAGCGCTGTGTACATTTCCTTGTACAGACTCACACCATGCAGTGGTTTCCTCATAATAAAGGACAAGGATGAGGAACATGTAACAGTACACTAACGGCACCATGCTCCACTAATAATTAACACTCTACCAACTTTGCAATTGTTTAGATAACTTTCCTTGTAACAAAGTAAATGATCGATGGATTACTATTATATACCCACAGATTTGATTTTCTTTTGTATTTTTGTATTTTAAAAAGGGGCCCTATTATGCTTTTTGGGTTTTTCCCTTTCCTTTAGTATGTTATGTAGCCTTTTGTGCATGTGAACGGTCTGAAAAGTTACAAAGCCCATAGTCCATGCCAAAGGGAGCTACTCTCTCTCACAGAAAACACTGGTCCTGAACTGCCTGAAACGCCTCATTTGTAGTCCAGCGTTTTCTTCCGTTACTTAGCTATGTCACTAAGTCACACATTTGAATAATGTTTGGCACGTCCTCAACCAGAGCCAGTCAGAGCGGAGGCCGGGTGGTTTTGCCATGTCGTGAAAATGCTGTTTTGGTAAGCGCGAAGGCAAATTCCCTTTGTTTGGCCAGCTGACCAATCAGAGCATACTGAGCTCGTCGGGAGGGGGGCCCTTAAAGAGACAGGAACTAAAATGGAGCGTTTCAGAGAGAGGGTGAATAGAGGTGCTGCAGATCCAGGCAGTTTGGACAAAATAAATTGTTTATTGAACATTAAAACGCGTAAACCTATTCTAGAAGAACTCCTAAATAAATGTATGAACCTGAAAATTAGCATAATATGTCCCCTTTAATATTGTTTGATGGCCAAGCGATGATACTACAATTTCCTTCGGAATCAATAAAGTATTTTCCATTCCATTTCCATTTCATTTAACTAATACCAATAAAATAGACTTCAGTAATCACTGGTCCATAAATGATTAACTATGTTCCAAACAGAAACGCCAGCTCAGTTTTTTCTACATCAGTATGCTTTATATTGAGTTGACACAAGATGTGCTAAGAATAATCTAAAACTCAACATAATTTGTTCATGAACATATAATCATTTCCATCCCAACTAAGCAATTAATTTGTTGTTTTTACTGTTCTTAACCATTTCACAAAATTAAATTGTTTATTTAATTTGTTGTCTTAGGACTTCAAGGAACAGGTGATTCACCACATAGCCACCATCTTTTTGCTGGCTTTCTCCTACTGTGCCAACTACGTCCGCATCGGCACCTTGGTGATGCTTCTGCACGATTCCTCAGACTTCTTGCTAGAGGTAAAACACACATACGTTACAGACAAACACACACACACACACACACACACACACACACACACACACACACACACACACACACACACACTCCCTCACGCAATCAGAGATAGACATGCACATACAAACACACCCAGCGCCTGGCCATAGAGGGTGTTAAGACGGGAGGGGCTGATATTGGATAGCTTGCAGTCAAAAGAAAACTCTTTGCATGAACTGCAGCCAGGAACGTAAGCCGGTTAGTCTTCTACCCATTTCCATATGGGCCGTTTGAAACAGCAAGGTGTTGAATGCAGGTCACAGGCCTGTTTTTTAAGGAATTATTTCCCCCGTTTAACTGATGTATCACCTGACACCCAACCCCCCCGCCTGACATCCTATCCATCCTAAGGTATGTTGTTTAATAAGAAGGTATACTTTTGCCTTTCCAGTCTGCCAAGATGTTCAACTATGGTAACGGCTGGAGAAAGACCTGTGATGGATTGTTTATTGTGTTTGCTGCCATCTTCTTAATCACTCGTCTGGTCATGTTCCCCACCAGGTAAGATACTCCTTCTACTTGGTCTTTAGTTTGATGCTTCAGAGATGCTATTACTATTAACTATATCGAACTATATGGGATTTGAATATCTTACAACACTGTAGATTTTAGTTTCCTGTTTAGTTTCCTATAAAATATCAAATGCTCTCACTCAGTTTATAGTCTATTCACAGCAATATTGAAACACAACAATATATTCAGCATGCTGTAATTTCGGAATATTTCCGATCTCATCCCAATGCAAAGCCCCAAACTTATATATATGTATTTCCTTATAGAATCATTCACACAACCCTGGTGCTGTCGATGGAAAACTTTGTACCTTTTGCTGGCTACTATTTCTTCAACATTCTTTTATTGGTGCTTCAAGCGCTTCACATATTTTGGGCCTGGCTGATCTTGCGCATGGCCTACAAGTTCCTCTTTTTGGGCAAGGTGATTAAAGTTTAAGTTTAAGTTTAAAGTGTAGTAAGAATAAGCTATATATTTTTATTCTGTAAAAAAATAATACATATTTATTTAAATAGGGGTAACCAAGAATGAAGGAATGTGCAATTCATTTATAAAGTAAATGTTTAAGCTGAGCTGTTTTTATTTTTTATTTTTGTAGCAGCTGGACAAGGACGCTCGCAGTGATGAGGAGAGTGAGGAGGAGGAGGAGCAGCAGAGGGAGAAAAAGGTAGAAGAGTGGGATAACGAGGAACGGGAGTATTCTTGGGAGAAAAGTAAAGATGCCATAAACACTAAACTCTCAATGCTCACCAACAGCTGTGTGCTGAACAACTTAGCCAACCACAGAACCTCCTCCAACAGAATGTGAAAAGTACAGTAGAGGCTTTGAAAGGAGTCAACAGTAGGAAGTTCAGTCCTGGCTGTGACTCCTAAAGGAAAGCAGGGTGACAATCTAGTGCAGTGGTCCCCAACCCAGCCCTCAAGGACCCCCAGACATGCCAGGTATTTACTCTTCCCAGTTTCTAACACACCTGGTGTAATTAGTCTCATACAGCAAGGCCTTGACTAATTGCACCAGGTGTGCTGGCACTAGGGAAGATCCAATTCCTGGCATGGCTAGGGGTCCTTGAGGACAGGGTTGGGGACCACTGAATAGTGGTCCATTTTAAAATCTTGCTGATGTATCACCAACAATGTTTGTTGCTTTTTGATAATTCACATTTTTTTAAATAAAATATATCTGTTTAGGGTTTAGCTCCAGATTTGGAACAGTGGCTTTGCAAATGAAATTACAAAATTTACAATTTCAGTTATTAAATAGTTTTGTCCGACAGCTTTACAATTTTGAATCTGACTGAAGTAAAGGCTTGTCACGCAGTATATAAGCTTATAAATATATGTATTACTGTATAACAGTTCTTAAAGGCCTTCTGTCTTATGGTTATATACTAGTTTACAGTAAATACAGTATATTGCAATAAGATATACATTTGTGATAAATTGTGGAAATTTGGATATGAAACCTAGATGAAAAACATTTGTGTTTTGAGAGGGTGTATCTGTCTGTGTTGTCAGTCTTACTGTTTGTCACATAAGATTGATATTGTTGTGCTGTAAAGTAACAATTGTATTACACACACACACTTTGAAATGTTAAACACGGGGGTTCACTTTGGTTCGGGACAGCTGTAACTGATTAAGTGTATTGGATTATGGATAATTGTGGATTATCGCAACATTTTTTGCATAAACCCAATTTTGTACAAACCTGTTTGGATCAATCAATCTAACAAAATAAAGAAATCTACTTCAAATTGGCAAGTCATAAAAAGCTTTGTTTTTGTAATATATGACTTTAATTTGTATGGTCTTTAATTGTCTTAAAAGCCTCAGGAAATTTAAACCACTGCCACAAGTCTCGAGTGCAAAACCAGAAGTGACAGTACAACAACTGGGGATCAAACATTTCGGTTACAATGTCTTGTTAAGAAGAATGGGTCAATTTAGTAGGCCTATTTGATTTTGATGACTAATTTTGCATCCGTGGCAAAGCAACAACATATAGTTTGTTTTCTATCCCATCTGCAGTATGTCTTATAGTTATCCATCTTACAGTATGCATGTGATAATGTAGTCAAGCCCGGAACTAAAAGTATTACAGGCTGATCAGTAAGCTATTAAACTGTCTGGTTTCCCAGCAAAGGTTCTAGTGATTATACTCCAGCTAACCTTCATTGCAAGACTGATTGAAGACTGAAGGCGCCTGACAACCACATCCTCAATTAACACTTTTTTCACGTTTTAATTGGACCTACCTTCTAACATAGTATTATCCCCCCAGCCCCCACCTATAGTCATAAGCCCGTTTACAACAAGTTAAAGCCTAATACATTTTTAAGTGGTCGTCATCAAAAATCCTATTGGTTAATTCTCAGCTCTACGCCCTCTCGTTGACCTTCATAACAAATTTAGGCGCCAGCCAACCTCGGCCTTAAATCTGGTTTATACTTCTGCGAAGCAAAATGTAAACAGCTCTGCGTAGCTTCGAAGCTGCTGATGCTACGTTTCAAAAGTAGTTCCACTCCCCCTCATTCACTTAAGCCTGGTTTATACTTCTCCGTGAGCACGCTAGCGAACGTAAACGTTCATTTGGCGCTTCCGTTCGCACAGTAGGCCTAGTTTGCCTATATACTTCAACCTAAGTTTAACGGGCCCACTAGGTGCAGTGTCGCATTCAGTAATCCAGAATGAACAGAAAACCGTAGAAGAAGCACTGACACGGAAACTCCCGTTCATGTCCCGCGAAAGTATAAGCAACTAGAAGACGATTGCTCACTGCTTTTCATATTTTCTTATATTAAAGAAAAGCGGGCGAGACTTGAACGGGAGTTTCCGTGTCTGTGCTTCTTCTACGGTTTTGCTTAATTGCAGTTGGTCCTTATGTAATGCAAGCATTCAACCAAGTTTTTTTTGTGCGTCATGGCCAATTTCAATGAGGTATTTTGGGGTCATGTTTTACGAGGAAGACGGCTAAAAGTAGGCCTACTTTTGCAGCTACGTCTCTTTGACCCCCCCCCCCCCCCCCCCCCCCCCCATCGCAGAGTTTAACAAGTCAATGGTTTTCAAAAATTAATGATGGGCTAGGCTACGCTGGCCTCCATTTTATGGATAAGCATGCATAATAGATTAATACTTTTGCAGCTACTAATAGTTTGAAGTCAAATTTATGGTAATTTTATGTATGAAAGCATACTCTTTGGTGCGGAAATGTTGGAATATTTTTTTTGTTTACCCATATGACAGTAGTTGAACGCTACAGTTATGTTATAATAACTTAGTTGTGTTATAATAACTTCAGGTGGCTAGCATTTAAAGCTGTAACAGTCAATTATGTCTTTCTTCGATGCAATTTTTCAAACTATCAGACTTTTTACAAATAAAAAAAGTTTAGTTACTTAAATGCTTGTAACATTAGTGTAAAGAATATATTGCTAAGGAAAAGTTTGGGCAACAAATTGTCACAATTTTAAGAAAGAGACACAAACTTTCGGAATTTAAAGGTCTCCTTACATGGTGTTATGGCGCCGCCATATTGAAGGCAATAAACAAACGCGGCCACGAAACAAACAGAAACCCTGAACAACGTTGGCTCGGATATGATGACAAACCTAAAAAAGAGAAAGAAACGTAAACTATAGAAGTTTACCAGTTATGCCAGTAATTTGTCAATACTAAACGGACGCATTTATTAAAATCTGATCATAATTAAGACCAGTTTTGTCTACACCGGTCACAGTGGACTCGTGGGTCAAACTGCCACATCAACTCAGTTACAATCCATGTGTCATTATAATTGGTTTAAAAATGCTGTTGCTCACCTACAAGTCACCAAACAATTTGAGTAAAACACATTACTGACCCCTAAGGTCACCTGGAACAGGTCTCAGTTGTACCCAGTGTTAACTAATAAAGGTAAAGCAGCATTTTTGTACAATGCAATAATTAGCTGTACTAATTCTTAGTATAATTGTCTTCTTATTTTTCTATTTATAGCTTCACATGTCCCGGTTTGCCTTATTTAAAGCATATGTGTATAATGTTCTATTCAAAATAAATTTGACTTGACAGTATTGTCCATGAAGTCATATTACCTGTGAAAATGTATAATTTCCATTAAATCAAGTTATTACTTTATGTATTTTAATTAATATATTATTTATTTGATATATTATAGCTATTTCTACATGTGCACATTTATGTAAATGATTGCAAATGAATGATTACAACATTTTGTTAGAAATGCACCACAGTAAACCCTGATTAGTGTAGGCCTTCACAACTTAAACAATTAAAAACTTGTTGCCTCAAACTAGTTAAGTTATAACAATATCTAAAACACAACTGGTAAAGTTAAATGTAATAACAATGTTTTATACAAGTCCTTGGACAAGTGGGTAAGTTAAGTGTACTTAGCCATTTCATTTCAATCAAGTTAGCAGTAGTATTCATGACACAAATGAAGTTGTGAATAATCATATTTGTGTAATTACTTGCTATACGTTTGCTGTAAGTTCCAGTCAATTTGAAGTATAGCAAAATATGTTCACGGTGGGAGAACAAAAACAAATTCAAATCAGATCAGTTATTTAGAACCAAGTACCGTTCATTTCAACATTAAACACTGAACAGTCATCTCAGCAGCACCTTAAATAAAATGTTTTACGTTAACATTACAATGCACTACAATGTAGCAAAGAAGCCTGTTTAAAAAAAAGAATTGCTAGCCTGTCCCACATTACCTTCTCCTCAGTAAAAGAGATGTCATGATATGTTTGAGAATCAGATCCAATTTAATTTCAACGTAAAACTGTTAATAAGGCCTAAACCTGTTAATAGAAACATTATTGTAGAGTTGTTTTTTTTTTGTCTGCTGGATCATTTACCACACATTTCCTGAATTCACCCTAGCTATTCAAGTTACTTAAATCCACGTAATTATTCCTCATAAGTAAGAAATCAATCCTTATATATTTTAAGTTGTTGGGTCACATTATTTAATCAAGGTTTAGTCATTTGTAATGCCATTTATTTCAGTGCACACCTTTACTAGTTTCTCTGCCACAGTCATCTAGTACGAGCCAAGGTTGCATAAATGTGTGAAAAGTAAAAAGATTATGCAGCTGCAGAAATGTTTGATGGACTAATGTTATATCAAAGTGGGGGTCCATTCAATAGCCCATGCACGATGTAAATTAAGTCGTTTATTTGGGCTAAAAATCAAATCAGCGAAAAACGAACTAATCCATTCAATTGACTTAAACGTAGGTCCGATTTTGCTTCTATGCAATACGCAAGTAGTACTACGACTGAGCTAAGCACTTCACTTCGTGTTTTTTAATGCCTCTCGATCGCGACCACTGGACGCTAAAACGGAGCTAAAAATACAACCGTACGTTACTTTAGGCAACTTTTTCAAACAGTCCTCAAAACCCTCAATGGTAGAGGGGTGAGGAACAAGCATGTCAAATAATTTAGCATTAAACTGTTCAAAACGGAAGTTGTGCCCATAATTTGCGCAAGATTTCGTGGGAGTCAGGAATATCGTGGATAGGAGAGATCAGCCTGACGTCACAACAACAAAAAAACGAATTTCCGGGTGGCGGAAGTATCGCCTCTCAATTTAGGGAGACGGCTATAAACAAGTTATTCTTTATAGACAGGACAAACGCGTTTTCAGTTTTTTTTAAAACACGTAATTAGATTGTCAATTTGTACGATTTTTTGTTATTTGGCCGACTTTGACCTTACTGTAGTGCTATACCGTTTGCAAAACAAGGGATATTTTGCGATAGTTAGATGGTGAAACAGATTGTCTTTACAGTTTATATAATTGTTTTTCTAAATTAAGGATACAAAATTGAAAACGGGTACTCGGAAAACAGCAATATCATCAAAGGACTTCGAGGTTTTATGTCGCGGTCATAGAGCTCTAAAATTCTACAACTGTTAAACTGCGTATGAAGCCTGGTCTGTTAGCAGTCGCACTCGCATGTCAGTCGTACTTGTTGACCATATGTAAAATACGTTTCATAACATCAGTTAAAACATATATCTCTAGACAATATGGCAATTTAGTTTCTAGTTGTATTATTAAAATGGCTAATAAACGGTAAACCAGATTGTTGTCATTGTGCACCCAGTCACCCCCCCCCCCCCCCAAAAAAAAAGATATTTTACGTTCACTCATTGCCATTAAAGCTTAGTTTTACGAATTAAATATATAATATAACATAGCATGTTATGTGTAGATATACGAAATTGACATACAGATAAGTTTGTTTAAAAAACATTTGTATTAGTGGTCTCATCTCTTGGCTGCTCTGCAACCTGAAAAACATACAACTAAATCAGTCGTAGTGGTAAATACATTTTGTTGAATTTTTCTTAATGAGGAATGTTACACCTATTTCTCTTTCTCGGGTAACAGCGGTGGTTACACAAAATGGAGATACGTTGTGCATTTTGGTTTGGGCACCTATATATACATGTGCTTTACAGTTTGACCAATCATACCTGCAGTACTGACAGATACCAACTCCACGTAAATATTCTGGCCTTAAATGCAGCCATCACAAGTCATTGCCCCCCTCATATTTAAGATGGAAACTAAATCTAGTGCAGCACGGTGGCTCGGTGGTTAGCACTGTTGCCTCACAGCAAGAAGGTCCTGGGTTCAATCCCCACCTGACCCAAGGGCGTTTCTGTGTGGAGTTTGCATGTTCTCCCCGTGTTCGCGTGGGTTTCCTCCGGGTACTCCGGTTTCCTCCCACAGTCCCCCAAAAAAAAAACATGCAGGTTAATTCGTGACTCTAAATTGCCCGTAGGTGTGAATGTGAGTGTGAGTTGTTGTCTGTCCCTATATGTCGGCCCTGTGATAGACTGGCGATCTGTCCAGGGTGTACCCCACCTCTCGCCCTGTGTCCGCTGGGATAGGCACCAGCCCCCCCCCGTGACCCTGTACAGGATAAGCGGTAAAAGTTAATGGATGGATGGACTAAATCTAGTCTGCTTGTCTAGGATATATATCCAGCTGTTTAAAATCTACAACTGGGCCCTGCACCAAACCCTCCCTCTTTATCAAAAGCATGCCTTATTGTCTTGCCTATAAGATGTTCAGGTACCTGCACTAAAGGTAATGTAACCATGCTCAAACCCTGCTCTCACCCTTCCTTTGTCTGCTGCTTCACTACCAGGCTGAGGAAATTACTTTTTGCCTGTGACACAACATCTGATGGGGCACAACCAAACTCCCTCTCTTCCTCAGTGTCGGCAGCTCTTTGATTAATATGCAAGGCTTGGGACAATAAACAACCACTAAAAAGCTTATTTCATGTGCTGGACAGGGCAAGGTGGTTTCTAAACAACTGATCACATTCCTAAGCCTATAATGCACTAGAAAACCGATGAATTGTTGGCTATGTTTAGAACGTTTTATACTTCATGTATAACTTCTTTTAATTTATTGAGGTAAAACGTTAAGTTATACGGTAACTCAAGGCAAGCTCGTACTGCTACTACCCTCACTGAAATAGGCTAAGTACTACTGTTGTTCCCACCCCCCACATTTTGCCCAATAATATTAATATGGTAGATGTAACATTACTATCCATTTCACATCAAAATGGTATAGCCATGAGCTGTTAAGTTGCATTGCAGTCTATATGCTTCATAATATACAGTACTGTGCGTAAGTTTTAGGCAGCGGATGCTGTTTCGAAGGCGAGGCGAGGTCACACCAAATGTTGATTTGATACAGATTTGCTTTTCCCTCACTTTGTATTTTATGAATTGATAAAACATTTTTTAACAATTAACGTTTATATTTTTATATATATTTTATAACTTTAAAGACTTAACACCTGCCTAAAACCTTTGCACAGTACTGTATGTCTGAACAACATTGGTGAGGGTGCAATCAATTGCTTATTCTGTTGGATTATTTCCTTTAATACTTTACTCAGACACTGTGGTAGGCCGCGTATGAAAATCACATGCAATTAGATTGTCCTAGACAAATCTAGTTGTATGCCTACATGCTGCAAGGGTTTGTAGACATTTCGGCATGGCCACACCATTTTGTGATCTGTAAAGAAAATAGTAGACTGTATCATTAAATGCTATTTTGAGGGCCAACTAATTTCTCATAAAGAGCATAGCATACCCTTGACGACATTAGATGTGTAGACTATCTGATCGAGTGGTGTGTGCATACCATCAAGCACTTTAATTTATCAATTTTGCATTGCAGTGTCATTGATTACACTAGATTAGGGACTAAAGTATACCGTTGGTTATTATATTGTTTCTTTACACACATTTAACAATGTGCAATGGAGGTTTTAAAAGTTTGAAGGGAAGGTACGTTAGACTACAACTAACTTTAAAGACTGTTTGCGAATGACTAGCCAAGTGTTTGGCGTCTTGAAATGTGACATCTGGGATGGACGTGCACATCGATGGCCATAAGATTAACGAGATAAATACATTACTATTTCTGTTGTGAATAATACAGGATATCTTGCTAATTACTGAATTGTTTTTTTAATCCAATATTTGTATGTGTCGCTTTATTATATTGGGACGATTCGTAGTAGCTTCCCGTCTTTGACTTTGTGCTCCACTATAAAGAGAGTTTACACGCAACTCTCCTCCCGCCTCAGTTTCTCAACTAGCCTTGTTTTGCCAGTAAGATTACAAAATATGATCACGTAATTTATGGCAATCAATAAGAATATCTGAAATATTCAACTTTGTTAGCCCCAACGTTTAAATATTGAGGGAATAGCGAAATTATACATGTGTCTTGTGTCTAAAGTCAGCAACGTTAACAAGCAGGCGCAGAACGCAACAACCTAGCGCTAGCAAGGATTCTCCTCAGACATGCTCAAATGAAAGCATTTTCAAGGGGGCGGGTCACACTTGACCTCAAATAAAAAAAAGGCCTGAATGACAGTTGATATCGTTTTCTTTAGGGAAGTAGTTGAGCACCTCGACTACGTATTACGCCATAGTTTGCCCTGTAGTTTTTTATTTCAGGGACCTAGCCATAGCCGACAAATCATTCAACGATTTATAGGTAGTTAAATCTAATCAATCGAAAAAACACATAGCATACGCAATTCACGAAGGTGTAAGGATTAAAACCAACCAACGGGATCATCTGTAACTTTAAAATTGAACGAGGCTTTTTTATATGAATATGGGGAGTGCCGGAAATTTCGTGGCCGTTTTGAAAAAAACGGCAGCTCAGAACGCGAAGTCCTAAAGACAGAAAGGCCTGGCGCTTTTTGTGGCGCTGGCGATGGCCAGAGAAACCAGTGGCAAACCAGCCTCAATACTGCCCCCTGCTGGTGGCAAGCCACTGGCTTGCCAGAGAAACCAGGGGCAAACCAGCCTCAATACTGCCCCCTGCTGGTGGCAAGCCACTGGCTTGCCAGAGAAACCAGTGGCAAACCAGCCTCAATACTGCCCCCTGCTGGTGGCAAGCCACTGGCTTTTGGCAATTGCCAGAGACACCAGCGACAAACCAGCCTCAATACTGCCCCTGCTGGTGGCAAGCCACTGGCTTTTGGCAATTGCCAGACAAACCAGCGACAAACCAGCCTCAATACTGCCCCCACTGGTGGCAAGCTACTGGCTTTTGACAATTGCCAGACAAACCAGCCTCAATATTGTTGCACAGACGCAACGAAGTGTGGAGATATCAAAGTTGCACTATGCTACCCCTGATGCGTAGTTCTAAGCTACCGCGCATTGGGAAATTGTATGTTATTGTATCTTATTATTTAGCTATTATAGCTATTATTGTATATTATTAGTTAGCTATTATTAATAATATAATATAAAATATTTCAAGTAATGTTAATGTTTTAAATTTTTGTGCCAAGCTTTATTGCGCTCCAACGCACTATTGATTGAGCTAAGTTAACGTAACGTTACTAACTTTCTTAAATCAGGGGCAAAGTTAAAACCATTTTCTCTCTCTATCCAACTTTCCTTTTTTTAAATCAGTGAGCAGAATGAACTTGATAGACACATTCTGAAGAAGTTGAAGAAAGTGGAGAAAGTGATAGTGTCATTGGGCTAAGTTATTTTAATAAACACATTTTGGTCCACAAATGTATTTCTTTTTCATCAATGCTGCATATGATTATAGGCTACTGTAAGTCTGATGGGCCAAATATGGTTATTTATAGCGGAATGTAACGTGTATATCTCAATTCACAACGAAAACAACAAGTAGGCCCTATCAGTGAAATGCACGGTCTTCTGTGGGCCTGTTAGATAAGAAAGCCAACAGTGAATATTACTAGGCTGCAGCAGTGATAATTTTGCACAGGCTATCATTTATTTGTCCATCTGGTCAAACTATATCGATCGTTAGTATATATTAATGAAATATTTATTATGTAATATATTATATATTCTATTATATATAATAAAAATCACCCAAAACAAGAAATCTGACTTTGGAATGGCGGGTGTGGCACGCCACCAGCCTTTAGCTCATGCCGGCAGCACGCCACCGACCTTTTGCTCATGCCGGCAGCAGCCACCAGCCTTTTGCTCATGCCGGCAGCACAACACCGGCCTTTTGCTCATGCCGGCAGCACGCCACGGACCTTTGGCAAATACCGGCAGCACGCCACCAGCCTTTTGCTCATGCCGGCATCAAGCCACCGACCTTTTGCAAAAGGCCGGCAGCATGCCACCAGCCTTTTGCTCATGCCGGCAGCACAACACAGGCCTTTTGCTCATGCCGGCTGCACGACACCGGCCTTTTGCTCATGCCGGCAGCAGCCACCAGCCTTTTGCTCATGCCGGCAGCACAACACCGGCCTTTTGCTCATGTCGGCTGCACGACACCGGCCTTTTGCTCATGCCGGCAGCACGCCACGGACCTTTGGCAAATACCGGCAGCACGCCACCAGCCTTTTGCTCATGCCGGCATCAAGCCACCGACCTTTTGCAAAAGGCCGGCAGCATGCCACCAGCCTTTTGCTCATGCCGGCAGCACAACACAGGCCTTTTGCTCATGCCGGCTGCACGACACCGGCCTTTTGCTCATGCCGGCAGCACGCCACGGACCTTTAGCAGATACCGGCAGCACGCCACCAGCCTTTTGCTCATGCCGGCATCAAGCCACCGACCTTTTGCAAAAGGCCGGGAGCACGCCACCAGCCTTTTGCTCATGCCGGCGCCATGCCACCGTCTTTTGGCTTATGAAATTATATATATATATATATATCAGCGACACCAGCGACAAACCAGTGCTGTGCAAAAGTATTTGCCCCCTTACAGATTTCTTCTGTTTTTGCTTCTTTGTCACACTTACATTTTTCAGATCATCAAACAAGTATTTATATCAGACAAAGACAACCTGAGGGAATACAAAATGCAGTTTTTAAATGATGATTTCATTTATTAAGGGAAAAAAAGCTATCCAAACCAACCTGGCCCTATGTGAAAAAGTAATTGCCCCCCTTGTTAAATCATGAATTAACTGTGATTAACCATATTTTTTGGGAAACCTGAGTTCAATTTCACTAGCCACACCCAGGCCTGATTACTGTCAGAACTGTAGAATCAAGAAATCACTGAAATAGAACCTGTCTGACAACATGAAGTAGGCTAAAAGATCTCAAAAAAGCAACACAGCATGCCCCGATCTGAAGAAATTCAACAGCTTTTTGTATTGACTCAGGTTATCTTTGTCTGATATAAAAATTTGTATGATGATCTGAAACATTAAAGTGTGACAAAAAAGCAAAAACAGAAGAAATCTGTAAGGGGGAAAATACTTTTGCGCAGCACTGTATATATATATATTGTTTTTAATTTTAAGTAATCTGCAACTAGCCAAACTATTCTGTCCCTTGGTGCTGTGTAGTCTGTGGCATATATCTACAACGTAAGAGGCAGGATTACTTATTTTCTATGGGTATGTTTTTCACACAAATCTCGAATGCTCTACAAAGAAATTACAATTAGTAATGAGTTTACATGCCCTCAATGCTTTAATTGTATGGTTAATGACACAGCAACAATGCCATTGTATCTCTGATGCTATTATACTTATTGCTGTTTCCAATTCTCTGAATTTGCATGTATATACAAAGTTATGGTGTCTGTACTGTACTGGTGTTATTTGCAGCATTGGCATTACAGAAGCAACGAAGATCAACACAAAATATGGATGACATTAATCACAAGAGCTGAAGAGTAGAGAGTGAAATGAACTGCCCAAACTGGAATGTTTTTCCACTGCCATTTTTACTTGATCATCTCTCTTCCGCAAGCTGGTGACTATAGCAATACTTGCAGTGAGTGATTTATACAAAGTCATTACAGATCATAACAAAGAATAAGCGTCAACACAACTCCATAACAGATACAGGACAAGCTTTATGTTTATTAAGTGCACCACATTTAAAGTTAATTTCTTTCAATTGTGCTTGGTCTAATTTCCTGTTTCTCTGCTCGACAAATCTACACTCATTAGGTCAAGATTTGTTCTGGCATACATTTCTTCCAGCAGGGCTGCAGTTTTATGCATTTTAATAATAATTGTGCCCGATTATTTTACATAATCATTGATTATTTTATGTTTTGACATAACAAAATCTAGTCTTCAGTCTTGCAGAAAATGACAATGTCTGTTTTACTGCATTTCTGTTGTCAGTTTTGTATGTGGTCCAACCCACACACTTTATTCATTGTCAATCTCTGGCCCACATCTTCACTGGACAACAAGGACAATTGACTCTCCAAAGATTTACAAAAAGCATGTTTATTGATTGAAGTCAACACATTATTTCCTTTAGGGGGTACAGTTTCCTATCTTTACTTTCTTCCCAACAACTTTTGTCTACAAGGACATTGACTTTAGACTTATTTAACTAATTTAATTCAAAGTATTTATTTTATGAAAATGTTTAGCCCTAAATGTATTAAGTGTAGACTGATCAAATTGGACTGATTTCAAATTCTACCCAACTTGT
>JAPMUY010007416.1:467500-577442 GCA_026901105.3 Galaxias olidus | reverse complement strand
CCAAATGATTCATTTTCCTTTCTGGTACAAACTGAAAAGTCCTATTAACAAAGATATAAAGCAGACACCGTGTCACAGCTGTCAGGCCAAACCCCTTGCTGAAAAGAGTTTTTGACACGACGCTAAAGAACAAAACAAAAGGACTTGTAGTCACCGTTCTCGTTACACAGTATTTAACTGCACGGTGACTATAGCCTTCTAAGCACCGTAATCCAGGTAGGGGATGTTAGTGAAATGAATGGCTTGAGAGGTACACACACATGCATGGAACCTCACTGTAGTACAGAGGTAGGGCTGGGCGAGGCTAGAACAGGCCGCTAGCCACGGGGAAAGCACAGAGCCAAAAGCAGGACGACTCCAGGCGAGAGAGAAACATGGACGTGTAGGAGTCCCCGGCCGTGTACCTGAGTGTATCTCCCTGCTCTTCAATTTCCTCAGCCACCTCTTCACACCCGTAACGATGTGAGGGAGTCTGTCAATCTCGGCAACACGAGGCGGGCAGCCCCTGGGGGACGAGGCCGCGGTGTGCTGTGGTGACGTTTGGCCATTGGCCTACACAGGTCCCATAAGCAACAGCAGACGAGCAAACTGACAGACAGAGAGGCGCATTTTGACCTCCGTCCATAAGCCCTCTTCTTCCCAACCACTAGCTGGCCCTCTCCCCGAGTTTTGAGTGATGTGTTTGGCTGAGGGGACATCTGCTCCTACCTGTGTTCTTGTCTGGTAAGAGGCAGCAATGCTTCTGCAGTATGCTCGGCAACACCTGTGAGGGAGATGGATAGAGAGAGCAAGAGGGAAGAAGAGAGAGCGGGAGGGGGGCTTTAATTCTGAGCCATATGTTTTGACCAACAAAGCAGCCATGAGCCCCTAGCATCCTTCTGAAACTACAAAGACTCAAGCACCCTTGTGTTTATCTTAGAACTCTCTCTCTCTCTCTCTCTTCCTGTATCCTGTTGCAAAACAATTTGTCTGGATGCAGCTGTGGGGGAGGATGGATTTAAATCTGTCTATCTCTGGTTGGTTTCAATCGTGATTACTAAAGTGGAACATTATAAACCGTGTCCTGTGGGACTTAGTTCACAGACTGAACCTAAACAATGGGGATGAAGCGGGCTATCTCATCTTGCAGTCAGACGTGGCCACATACAAGCGGACACTTCTGCTTGATCAGCAGTCCTGTTGTGCCATGATGTTTTGAGACCAATCCAAGAACGTGTGCTGTTCTCCTGAGAATATGTACAGCCACCAGGCAGTTCAAATTATTCATTCCATGTATATGGAATCCCCTTTCCGTTGAGGGCAACATAGCTCTAAGATTCTATCTTTGCTCTCATCTTACTATGTTCTTGTACTTGGTTCATCAATTCCTTATTCGAATCATTTCTGTTATAAAATATGTATATCTGTTATATAATATTTATAGTTAAAAATGTAATCATAAAATTCTAAATTTCATTCCTTGGAAAACCTTAGCAATACAACGTTAATGAGGTAGAATGGTGAATGTGGCACAGCAGCTGCTGTGTGCGCCTTTTTGTCCTTGTGCATGATTGAAAGGTTCACAGCACGTTGTAAGATTGTACCCCTAACTACATTTTTAAATCGTTCCTTCTTACCTTATCCCTAGTGAAGATAAGACCATCCACTGGACCCTTCACTACATGCTGGGGCAGCGGTGCCATGCCCCGATCCTAAACTCAACTTATTGAAATAAACAGGAAGCGACAATGGTTACCTGACTAATGGTTACCCCGTGATAGGATTCCAATAATGACGCCAAAGCCTCTGTAACACGAAGTGTCATAATCTTTACACAAACTTCTTAACTCTGTTTTGGCAATTAAGGGGGACAAGACGGAAAGCAAATGGCAACTTTGCCCATCTGCATCAGGTAAACGTCCACCTGTATCACATTTCTCTGACACTATGAGAAAAACCTCTTGCTCCTGCCCACCTCGACTTGATAAGTGTGCACCCACTCTCTTCATTGTCAGCTGGTGGCCAGTTAATCAATTAGCCACTCATGTCACTCAACTCGATGAGGAGCCACAAAAGACCCGGGCGATGCTACGGAGCGCCAAAGTGGATAAGGGAGCTGGAGTGCCTATAAACGAGATGGCTCCCGCAAAGAGAATGATGAAGTGTTTGGCCCGCGAGGATCAAACACCAGCATAATGGGATGAGTTACTACAACACCGGCAGGCGGGCAGGCAGGCGGGCTGGACGGCTGGCTGGGAGAAGACAGCGTTAGTAGTGAAGTAGCTGTCAGGGAGGCTCTTCAATGTTTGAAGCATGCGCATCATCCGTCTCCTTCCTGCTTTGATGGGATTGGGCTGGGAGGCATGCTGTCTAATTTCTTATAGACGTGTTAGGCTCTCGTTTGTTTGTCTGTTTAAGCGCATCTTGGGCTGAGGGGAAAAAAAGAGCGGATTTATTTCACCCTCCTTAACGAGGCAGATTGACACGACGGACGCGGACGCACGCACACACACACACACACACACACACACACACACACACACACACACACACACACACACACACACACACACGATGCTGTAAATGGGACAACTGATTACAGACAGAACAAAATCTGCCGAAAATAAGCTTTGAATGTAAGTTATTTATATACCTTTGTTTTTGTCCTCATCATGCATAGTACTGGATTCTGGTAATTTGCTTACAGTTGTCATGTCTTTCAAAGTCAAAAGAAGTACCTAAGTCAGCAAAAATATATAATTCCTGAAATAAATTCAGCACATGAAATTTGAAAAAAACAAAGACAAAAACCATAGAAGCACTCGAGCCAATTCACTGGCTATTACTAATTCTATAATCTTTATAACAATGTGATGTGGATCTGGTTCTGGGCCTTGTTGACTTTTCAGTCAAACCAGTGTTTCCCTGACACGCCATGTCCTTCAGCTCCAGACTCCCCAGTGTTCAGGCTGCCACGTCATGGACACCTCCAAGGCCACATGTATTAGATTTAAGATAGACGGTTTTATTCAAAGTTGCTTTATAAACTCAGTAGGGAATGAGACCGCTAAGCTTAGGGCTGTAAAATTAGAACACGAAGGAGAATAAATAAGAAGTAGAACACTAACTAAATGCCATATTTTTCTGTCTAACCTACTCGAGCATCATCACATTAACTTCAAATGTCAATGCAATCCATCTCTGCCTGCCCTATGAGTTCTTTTCAGTTCCACACTCTCGATACTAAAGAATTCAAACCTATGTATGAAAGGTATGAATGCAATGCAAGAATAGCTTGCTATGAGAAAGACTATTAAAAGACAGTGAACGATGAGCTACGTACTGTAATCACTCTCTGCTAGGACAATGGTAGGAGGACGAAAGAACACAAATAATGAATGAGTCTCCAAACTTGGTAGTGCGGCCAACGAGTTCATGAAAGTCCCCATTTGGACTGCACGGCCCCCATCAGTCTTAAAACACTCCCTACGCAGCCAATGAGACCGGCTGCCATAGTTCCGTTGACCCTGAGGATGTACAGTACAGTTTGTGACTTTGTGACGGCGTCCTGCCTCCACCGTCGCTGCGGTGCTACGTCCCTGTCATGTCCCTGTCATGTCCCCTGTACCTTATACCTTAGGCTGTGGCTTTGCACAGATTGGTGCAGGGGTGCATTGGTCTGGGTTCACCAAACAAACACAAGAGTAACCTGTTTCAGTGCAGGGGAAGGCTTTCTATGAAAGACAGCTTTCTAATAGTGGACATCTTGGAGAACGTTGTGTCCATGCCAAGCCACTAAAAAAACAAACTTGATGACTTGAAAAGAATTGAGGACTGCAAGTTCGACAAGGCCACACGTACAGATGAAGAGGTAATTTAAATGATCACCAAAAACGGAGGAACAATGACAACCCCACAGGCTTTTTATTTGCGGAGACAAGATAATTGTAACGTAGACGTTCCCCCGAAAATGACCACTTACCAAATGGCTTGCCTGCTTTTCCCTGGAATCAAATTAAGTAGATAGCTTATATCACCTGCAAGCATGGGAGGTTGGCAACTTGCAATCGCAGAGCATACCGTTCTATAAACGTTGAAACAAGAGGAGTCCGAAAAAAGATTAACTTCTGTTTCAGGACGTAAGTTCGATTACTTTTTTATCAAGGTCCTCGCACAGCACTGTCTCCTTGCTGACACTGTTCCACTTGGCTAGCTAGACTGTGGGTGGAACGCTGGTGTGAAACGGTCTGATGCACAGCCCAAACTGAGCGAAACTTCTCTGCATTTCAGGCTAGCCAGTGGGGGAATACAGAGTTTGCTATGGAGAGAGAGAGCAGTCAATAAAATACCGGTTGTTCCAACGGAGATGCACACACACACACACACGTACATGCGTCCACATGAATGCATGAATGAAGCATTCTAATTGATAGCTCTAAGTGTCATAGTAAACCACTATTCTAGATAGAATTATCTATCTTGAAAGAATTGTGAGCAAAAACCCTTCCAAAAGACTAGGCTACCACAGTGCGTGTTAAGCTTGGATAGTTAGATATTGCTTGTAGAACTTTGTTCATGTTCAGTGTAACAGTGAGCAGCCAGCTGAAAACACACAGTGTAGAATATCATAAAAGTAGAAGCGTCTTTTAATTGCTCTTGAGCCCTTGTGCAGTCAGTGCTGTCTTTGATTCGCTACACTAAGCACATCGACAACCACTATTTTACAGTGCTACAACTAACTGTAGGCATTACAAGGGTCTTCATAGGGCTAAAAAGTTAAACAAGTGGAGATGGGCCTCCTGTCCAAAGATAAGACACACTTCTAGACAGAAAGACCTCGGCAAATATAAACTGCAGCCGTATGAGAAATAAAACAGGCTTATTATCTCCTAGTGAGCCCTGTAGTGTTTCTGGAGTGCATCTCCTCAGACATATCACTTATTTACCACCGGCCACCAGAGACCTGGGTAAGCGGGGGCCATGTATAATTTTGACTGCTGTTGGTGGGAGAGCGCTGGACAGCCGTCTGAAGAGCTGGAGTCAGAGGAAAGGGTCCACGTCTCTAGCAGCGATGTGTAATGCACTTGGCAATATTAGGCCAGCCTACCAGCCCAGGGGACTAGATGTACTGTTCCTGCACACTAGGATACAAAGGAGGTCGGCTAAAGCTGTGTCTGCAGTCTCCCTCGGTGGGACGTCAGTGAGGAGGATCGCCAAGGTTTCAAAGTTTGTCAAATGAATACCTTTTCTTATTCTGGTCAATTATCTGCTCACCCAGAGTCAGACAAATCTACATTCGCTTTATGGCTTGGTATGTAAAATAGGTTTTTATTCGAATGGCGCTTTCACATCTACAGCATTGTATAATTCTAAAAGATCAAAGCTTCATTTTTGACAGAGCGTGTGATTCAGAAACCATACTCTTCCATAATGTGAAATATGAGAAAGGTAATACCCCAGCCTCTAATATCATTAGCCGTCCATTGAAACATCCCACAGTCCAGAGTGGGTTTCTCACGCCTGACTGTTCTCTCCGCTGAGGTTTCAAAAGCCAAGCTCTGTAGAGAAGCTGACAGCTCGGTGAGTACTTGGACTGTACAAGGGAGCCGCACTGTCATAATTTCATTCTGACTCTACAGTCTGCAGTATGCCCACACAGTACTGTACACGGAGCAGATCTATGTCGAAAGCTCAGAGTATTGCGAGCTTGTGAAACCGTGGCTCAACAGCGAGACGAGAACAATCTAACGCCCGCCAATCATTCTCTCAATCACCTGCACCCAATCAGAATGTCAGGCACTCCCTGTTTGTTAAAAAAACCCACGACCTCCTTTCTGACGATGCCATTGTCTTCCATGCACTCAGGCTTTTACCCACTGCCACCCCTGCTATTCCAACTGGTCATCCAGGTAGAGGCCCAGGTCCCAGTGGGGGCAGGCTTCCCGCCCCCTGCCAGGCAGGCCGACAGGCAGCGGATGAGCTCTGCTTCCGCGCTGGACTGGATGGGCCGGTGCTAAAGATGGATCTGAGCAAAGGATGGATCTCAACATGCATCATTGATCGTTATTGTTATTCCTTATCATTCAATTCCATCTCAGGTTTTAATATGTATTATCTCATTTTGCATCAGTGATTGTAGAGTGAAAGTCTGTCAAATGTTGCGTAAACATAATGAAGTCTCAATGTTTGAACTGTTGTAACACTATTTGCCGGTGAAAATCCCAGGACAAATTGGGCTAGTTACAGTGAGGAGGAGTCAATAACTAATTAGGCTTGTTTCCAAAATGCAGGCTCACGAGTTGATGCCAAATGCAAATATATCACACACAACACACAATTTACAACCCAAATGAATTGTGTGACCTTGGTCCATGATTAAGATGGCCTGTTGTATGAAAAATAAGGTTATTCATACACACTCAAATTAGGTCATAAAACTGCCATTCGAATTGTTAGATTCATGTAGACAATACTTAAACAAACACTGCAAAAGAGTCCCAAAAGGAGCAGGGCTTAAATGTATTCATTCTATTTTTCAAACTGCTAATAACCTTCGTAAACCTGCTTCCCCAACACCATAATCAAAGAGACGTCCATAGTAGGTAAAATGACTTGAAACTACTTGCAATATCACAGCAATGCATTCCTGCTTTCAGACTGTCTCTTTGGATGGCTGTGCAAATATGGAGTGGAGAATGTTACAGAGTGCCACAACACTAATGGACCTTGCAATGAGTCTGACGTAACGCATAGCTATATGACAGAGCACTAATACAAACACTTCAAACTGGGGAAAAAGCGGGCCGTACAGTCCTTGATATATAGTAAACCTTTCTGTCTGCTATAGTACATTGTGTTGGTAGCCATTCAAAAGTATGCACAGATAATACTAACACAACAAAAAACTCTGCACATCTAATGGTGTCAGTGTGGTAGCCTCCACACACACTGATTAAGGTACTCCATCTGAGGTGCAGGTTGAACAATGACCGGCTCACACGCATGCGCACACACACGCACGCACGCACGCACGCACGCACGCACGCACGCACGCACGCACGCACGCACACACACACACACACACACACACACACACACACACACACACACACACACACACACACACAGAAACAAATAAGCTAATGCATGATTAGATTCATTCTGTTCAGTCCCAGCGTCTGTATTATTATTTTGCATCCTAGTGACACTATACTAATAGTGATGCCATTGAACAGGCAATAGTGAGTGGGTTCTATAACACTTTTCTGAATGAATGGGTACAATTAGACGGTCTGCACAAACATTTAGGCCAGTTTTCTCCAGGCTAAAGCCCAACACAGTTTAGCCTGCTGATCCCCAAGCAGATTATGGCCCACTATTACAGAGGATGCAGTCAGCTGTCTGCTTTTGCCTAAGATCTAAAGTTATGATGGCAGTCAAGACTCTCTGTGGCAACTTTGTGTATCTTGCGATGAAGTTTGTGAAACAGCTCCAAACAGTCTCACTTTGGGGTTTTTAAATAAATGGATGCGGTGGGTTATGGGGGCTGTCTATTTTCATGTACATCTATACTTAAAGCCTGGTTCCGTGACAATTTTCTACAAGAAGGATATAAGGAAATCCTACTGATTTAGGAGCTCATAATGTGCTGAAAGCGGGCCCAGTGATGGTAGGTGTAGAAGAAACGAATGGGGGTGAAAAGTGAGCTATACTGTGAGTTACCTCCATCTGACCCACACACACACACCCTATGCACTGTATAGGCACTGTCAACACACCACACACACACACACACACACACACACACACACACACACACACACACATACACACACACCCTGTGGCAGCACCTCCATGTACGCTCCATGCTCTAGCCAATCCCTCGCATATGCCTGCATTATAAATGACCATAGGACCGTTCACACAGACCTGCCTTGCCCACCCTGGCTACTACCAGTGAGTGGTAGAAAATGCAGTTTCTGTGTTTCTGCTGAAACAGAGTTCACTGCATAAAGGGCTAAATGAGGTTGCCACTTAGCCTGAGACTTTCTTCCACACAGCTGCCTGCCATTGATGGAGGATGCACGAGCTATAAATAAAAACCCTGTATTATTGAAAGGAAAGTTTCGCACAGAAGGCATTTAGGAAATTCCAGGTAAGAATCACAATGCAGGTTTAACGGCGTCCGAATGCCTCATTGAGGTTTGGAAGGATGAAACAACCACAGTGCGAAACACCTCTTTTTAGCACATCTTTGACTGGCACAACTGTCTGCCAAATACTGGCAGCTCTTTATCAACCACTGTGATGTGTTTAGATGGGCCTGGATAGACAGACACTTGTTGGGAGTGTGGAATCCGTTATATCACACCACTTCACGTCGACATTCAAATTACTCATTTTTGGACTTAAATCCAGGTCTTTCCTCAGGTACACCTATCATGCATTTTCTTCAGTAGCTTTGTGTGTCCTCTTTAAATCTCGTTGCAGGTAAGGTAAACAAGGGTCTAATTATACAACATCATTCGGGACGGAAAAAGAGGACGCATACAATTTTAATCCTACCCTCAGAGGAACACGGTACAAGTTTCAAAGCTTAGTTCGTCAGTGGTGAACAAACTAGGTTACAATTGCGGAGGCTGTCCAAGCGTTGTTCGTGCTGTCTTCAGTCCCTTGGTATTATGTAACATATTTACCCATGCAGGTCTCCACACACCTTTTATCAGACAGACTAAGGGCTGGTGTTCTGTGTTCCCCTGCTGAATCGTGCTGCGCTCTCCCTCCATTCACAATGCTTTAGGCAGGTAAATACTCTGCAAGCCCCAGCACAGAGCTTCAGTCACAACGACAGTTTACTGTAGTGCGTTGCTTCTCTACAAACAGGAGTTTGACGCCCTGGGAGAAATCAAACACTGCCTGATCCATATTTAAGAGATTTAAATTGCACAAAGAGGGCCATGTTCTGCCTGAATGGTCAACACTTCTGACTGAAGTTGCGCACAGCAATCAAAAGGAAGGGAGGAAGAAAAGGATAGACTCAACAACAATGAAGTAATTGCAAAACATATTGTTTCAAAGAAAAAACCTTACAGTACACTACACAATGAAGAGGACTACTCTTCCATGTGTTTGCCAATCTAGGAATAATTAACAGTATGAATTTGCATAGCCTCAAACATCAACCTGCACTGCTGTAGCCTAACGGCTTAAGTCTCTGAGAGGCCCACCCATTTCCTGAGGATACATAATCTCATTTGCAAATAGGATAAATCCTAAAGCACTCCTTGACAGGACCCCCAATCATATTTTATGTAGCCAAATATTCATGACAGTATGACAGGAGATTATTACCTTCTTCAGAGCTGACATTCTAATTAGATCCTCTTTTGCGAATCCCGTTTACATGCTGAGGTGCCCAGCCAAGTTTGAGGGTGCGCAAATTCTAAACTCGGCTCACTTCGGTCCTGATGCTGAGCCATGGGCACCTAGCTATTTGATATTCTCATCGCGCTTCCCATGCGCTGCTGTCAAACCAGTCTTCACAGCTGGATTGGTTTGCGCATGCCAATATGGTTGTAGTACTGGATGCAAGCACTAGGGGGACTCGTATCTTAGTTTGTTTTGATTATGTGGGCACAACCTTTTCCTTAGCAAGATTCAGCAGACGCTAACGTTGGTGTGAACTCACTCAGTTATAGCCGCCGTTCGTAGCTTGCACATTGGTACTGAAGTTTGGTTCAGCTGTTGTGTGCTACTGTTTGAAGTGGCGTTTCTTTGGTGCAGGGCATCTAACATTATCTGCACAACTCAAACCCGCATTGCTAATACAGCCAGCTAACAGTGTAGCCGCTGCAGACACAATAGAATAGTTACAAACGTTAGCTTGCTACGTAAGTTAGCTTAGCACCCCAAAGTTAGGTGGTTGACCAGTCTGCGTTAACTGTTTTCCCTACCCTATCTATTTATTGTCTCGCTTGCTAGCCTAATTTCCATATTTCGAGACATGGCGCGTAGAAAAGAGGGTAAGTGCAATTATTTCGCTTTTACGGTTCAATAGCGATGGAGTGGGGGGACATTTCCGATAACAGTGATGTTTAACAAATGTGCATTATTTACCCACATAAGACAATTGCACGTGCAATGTATCAAAAACAACCAATCCGATTGGAATATGTGCTGAACGTTCACGCGTGCGCTAGTGTGACTAGACAGCTGCTTACCAAGGGCTTGCCAGTCAATGATACACAGACTGATTACTAATAATGAAACTATCTTGGATGTTGTACGTTTGCTTCCTTTTTAGTATTCCAATCAAAGGTATTGCAGAAGCTTTATCCCATACCTACCAAGTCAGAGAAAGCACCAAGCCCACCACACTCTGAGGTCCCTGTCCAAACACCTCTTGTGAAAAGTAATAGGCTTATGTTTCAAGTCAATGATGGCACAGTCATTGGTAAGATCACAACGTCATCATATTATGATTGCCTTTCAGTGGCATTGATTTTGCATTCCAATACTATGCACTTGATTAGATCCCTCACAAATACACACACACACACACATACTAAAACTCTCTTATTTTCTCTGTTTCTACAAAGCTGCTTTAAAGAGCACCTAAAGCGTTTATTGCTTCTGTGTCAGTATAAATTCTCCACCGCCACCACCATTCAAACATATGGATAATCAACTGCACCTCAGAGCGCTCCTTTATTTGTTCTCTGTGTCTCAGATGATGGAGGGATAAGAGCCGGCGAGGCCCGTGGAGCCAGGCGAGTGTACACTGTGCTGCCTCCCCCTGCCGAGTACAAGACAGGTGCAGAGGGATTGGTCACGCACTCTCAGCCAGCAGACATAAATACTGTGGAGGACCCAGCTGGTAAAAGGGCCATAATATTACATTTATGGACTTCTTTCTGGGGTCGTAGATGCACCGTAAAGCTAGTGGAGGGGGATTTAGTGAGGAGGCCTCCGGTTCGGTTCAGCACACACAGCGTTGTAGTCACTCTTCCTGATTGTCTTTCCCTCTCCAGTTGTGGGAAACGGACTGTTGCAAATGCTTTTTTATTTTATCAGTGGTTCGAAAGGGGTTGGCTGCGGAGGATTTAATCTAGCCAACATAATTTTTAATGTTCCTGAGAAAACTACGTTTGCTTTCATCAAATCATGTAGTGTTTGCTTTACACTTTTCCTTCACTGTAAGCTAAAATGACATATAGTAACATTGGAATGCGAATTTGCTGGCCTGATTTTCTGATATTTCTGAGTTACAGAAATATTACATGTATGTTTCCTGTCGTGGTTTGTTACTATTCAGTTGGCTATGATTAGTCAAGTATGTAGGCCAATGCTGCCAGCTTTTCATGGACTGAAGTTTCCTCTTGATATTCAGCCTTTCTTAAACAAGCTGCATGGACAATGTGTGACTTTAGTCACATAGAATCCACGCCACATTTTCCCTTATCTCTATTTTATCCGGACACTGAAAACCGATTAGATTTTGTTGCACAGTAGTGCTTCAGGCTTCGTGCTTGGATGAGGGAAAATGATTAGGTAATTCTCATCATATTTATATTTAACAATTGCATATGCCTAATAATATTTGTAATTATTAACGTATCACATAAGGATGTCTGTCTCAGAAATGTTGTCCTTTTTCTGTCAAAAGCCTTGCGGCAGCATTTTGCCCGCAATTCTAATAGGAAAGGGGAATCGACCTCAATAAGGTGCATTGCAGTAGTCTAATATAGAAAAGATAAAAGCATAATTCACTTTTTCCAGATCGGGGAGAGAAAACAATGATCTTAATAGAGATGCTGAATTGTTAGAAATTACACTGGACAATCGTGTTTACGAGTTTCAAATGTAGGATTAGAATAGAAAATCATAGACAAATCTATCACACATTAAAACTCTTTTAATTTAGTAACAATGCTCAGGTCTGAGAGATTGTATTACTATCGTCAACTGTGGAACATTCCATATTATTAAAGAATACAACCAACCAGTCTTGATGCTAGGCTTACTGTTGCATTTGGCACTTCCCCTGTTTTTCTTTTGCTCGGACCGCTAGCCATTGGCTTTCTGACAGTGCGAGACAGAGAGAGAGTGTCTTTAGAAATCAGTGGACAGTGAGTTATCTTGACCCCCAAAGGCCTTACAGTTCTCGGAAAGAGAGAAAGTGTGAAGTGGTGTGAGGGATCTGCTCCCTCGCGATTGCTTTTATGTTGTCTGGACTCCTGGTCTAGGCCTATTCATTAGAGGGATCCCAGTCAGCCACCCTCTATCATAATGGTCTCTAAACTCTCTGTGTGTCACTTTCCTTCCTCGCTCATCAACTGCAACATGACTGTAGGACACGGAGCCAAATGATAATACTACAGTATATGGAGATTTTGCTAGACATTTGCAATTTGGTGTGCCACAAAACCACACACTGCAAAATACAAGTACAGTGTTATACCCTCTGTCTTCTGTCTATGTGTGCTTACTGAAAGGTTTCTTGTATCTTCTCACAGACGTAACCTGACATGACATTCTATTTGGTGACAGCTCTTTGTTGGCCCTGTCTGTATAGTCGTATTGATAAATCAGGGGCCACTTTGTGCTAATGTGTGTTTTACGGAGCATTTTTTACCTGTCTATCTTCATCTTAGCTCTACATCTGCTACAGCCTTTCTATATTAAAGCAGGCAAAAAGTCCATGATTGACTGTTTATTATGACCTCTTTTGAAACCCTTTGACAATTTATGCTGTCTGTGTGAATATGTTCTCATTCGTGGTCTAACTTATTCTCCTTTTGCCAAATGTCTCGAGGTGCTAAATCCTTGAGAAGCTCACTACCTATTTAGACAACACTAGCATTAGAAAACGCTCTCATGTTTGTAACAAAGTGTTGCCATTGAAGTCCTGGAGGTGGTGAAACTAACCAAGAACTCCATTTATTTTCAGTAGAGGACACCCCTGAAAGCAACCAAGAGGAAGAAGAGGACGACGCTGCGGAGCCGCCCAGACGACGAAAGAGGAGGAAGAGGAACTCCAGTGCCGCCCTACAGCCACCTTCAGTGGCGGACGGAAAAGGCCAAGCTAACGAACCCATGGCAGATCGATCAAACGTGAGGCCGACCCCCGAGGAGGGCGGAGAGCAGCTCAGCAGAAACAAGAGGAGGAAGCTGAAGAAGAGACGCCACAAAGAGAAGCTGCACTCCCTTGGGCTGGTGCCCCGGGCCGCCGCCCTGGAGTTCACCTACCAGAGAAAGAGGGAGGAGGAGAAGGAGGAACGTGGAGACGACGATGAGGAAGAGCCCGAGCTCCGAGAGAGAAGACTCGCTGATCTGTGCGGTTTTCTCAGAACCACGATGGACACTTATTTGTCAGATCGTGAGTTTTATTCTAATGTGTGCTGTGGTTGGTTGTTTTGGTGGTTCAGAGTGTGTATTTTGGGGTTTTCTGAGTACTGAACGTTAGTTTGTATTTTTTATGAATTTGGAGTACTGTATTGCAGCTCACCCTACATTTTGATATTTACTGATCGGAGTCCTGCCAACATTATGAATTCAGGCTCAGAGCCACTAATGTTAAGGTTCAGTGAGGTTGGCTTTTGGATTGCTTAAATTGATTCATCATCCTCAAGCTAAATGGACAAGTCACGTCGCCTGGCATGCGTCATAATCCCTGGGGTCTGGTCCATGGAACCCCATCGGTTCTGGGGATTAACCCTGCCTGTAATGGGAAGTGCTCTGTGCCTGGACAGTAGGAAGCCTTTTACCAGTGCCCTCCGCAGTTTGTATGCCACTGTTTCTGATGTTACGGAGCTTTAGTGGGGAACCAATGCACACATAGAATAGAATGAGCTGGCGTATGTACATTCATTAATAAGAAGTTCTCTCTCACTTACTGCACACTTGTGTCGTGACACACTTGATGAAGAAAGGAAAGTGCCCTGCATGTATGTGACGATCCGTGTGTTTCTTGCTCTCCTCCGCGCCCCAGGCCTGTTGCCTGCACACCGGCCTCCCCCGCCGCCGGTGGCAGTAGTTGAAGGCCTGCTGAGCAGCATATCCAGTGGCACAGCTCCCCCCTCTGTCCTGAAGCAGCTCCACACCCTGCAGACCCTGGTGGAGCTCGGAGAGCCCCAGCGACTGGCCAAAGCCCTGGAGGAGCTCTCCAGCAGCCCCCCCATGCCTACAGGTCAGGCCTCCCACCCCTCGCTGACCAATCCGGCAGCTCACGTTAACCTGCACTTACCCATACGGTTTCCCGTCCAAACACCTTTGCATTGTCCTGTCTTCCCTGTCATTGCAGCCCTCGAAACCTCCCTTTCCATACTTGCCCTCAGCTACTATTAATCATATGTTCTCCAAAGTATGTAAACATCCTATTCACCAGCTTGACAATAACATCGATCTTAGATTAAATGCATTCACCGAGGTGTGTGTGTGTGTGTGTGTGTGTGTGTGTGTGTGTGTGTGTGTGTGTGTGTGTGTGTGTGTGTGTGTGTGTGTGTGTGTGTGCGCGCGTGTGCGTTGTCGTCAATCTGGTCAGCTAATGGGATCAGGGAAGACCTGGGCCAGAAATGTGTGTGTGTGACTGTCCAGGGGATTGAGTGCTCCGCGAAGCAGGTGGCCTTGTAGTGACGCTTAATTCTCTGTCCCGTCGCCAAGACAACACCACACAAAAACAGCCTTGGCTCCTCCAGTGTTCTGTTCATAGACCCGGCGCTTACATCAGCATGCTGCTGCCACGCACGCACACACACAGACGCAGGTCCACGGCTGTTTAAAAGCTGCATAGAGAGCCCCCCTGTACTTCCTGAGTGGCATGAGTCATCTACTGCTTCAAGGTTTACAAATGAATCTCCACCTGCAATCAATTTATTATCCATCTTTTCACGCACACACCAATTTGTTGAAGTTAATGAATGAGAATTTTATGGAAATGAAATACGCATGGTCCGGGCACTGAACTTTCTGTTTCATCATATGCGTCAGGGCCTTCCCTACGTAAGCCTGATTTTGACATAAAGACCAGCAGCTGTTTAGGCTGGTTAGTGCCCAGCTGGTGCAGAGGACCCCTTGTCTATAGGCAGTAGACTAAATGCCCTTTTTATTTCCACGGCCTTGTCTTGTCGTTTTTGGGCTTCTGAACTTGCACCAACCGTCAAACACCCTGTTCCAACTCATGTCCATCTTCCCACTTGCTTTTGTAAGAGGCCTAAGGTAAAGGGCTTTGTATTCATGTGATGCTTGTAGTGAAGTAAGTGGATTTGAATTGGCCGTGTTACAGTCAATGACCCATTCTGTGACATAAAAGCATACAGTGTCTTTGGTCCCATTAGGCTCCATCCCGACCGCAGGTGTTTGAGCCACACGCATGTCCAGTCTAAGCCTTACCAAAGCCCCTAAGTTAGCAGGGCGCCTTTCTAAGTACTTGCAGGCACGGCAGTCGCCTGGCACACTCTGACGCCTGCTGGTGGAACTGGGGCTAATGTGGAGTCAGATGTTTTAGCCCTTGAGCCCCCAGCGTAAAGCCGGACGTTTTCCTCCGTGAGCCACCGAGCAGAACCCCTGTGTGCTGTTGGCCCGTTCTTGAAGTCCCTCAAGTATTTTTCACAGTTCACCGAATCCCCTCCGCAACCAGGCAGCAGGAATCCATTCAGCACGCTGCCGCGCTAAAGCATATCCCACCGCCTCCACTATTTCACCGTGCCCAACCAACACCTCTCACAGATGACGGGGCCTTGGCTACCTCGCTAGCTCTTCGGTTTGATGAACTGCACGCAGCCGCCGAATGGGAGCCTTTCCTCTTCAACGGGAAATGAAAGAATCCGCCTGGGGAAAAGGGAAGAGTTGTCGTATCGAGGACCACATGAGTGCACACTGCACCATTCACATACAGGCAGACAGTGCATAGGCATGGAGCTTTAGAGGTTGCTACAGATCTGATCAGGTACATTTCTGCATAGGAACTCTACAGTGTGCATTACTCACTTCCCTTTCCTTGAGGTTTATGCAGTATAGTTGCCAGTCCGCTGAGATCTAATCACTTTATAATGTGTGTGTGCGTGCGTGTGCGTGTGTGGGCGCGCATCTGTCTGTTTTTCCAGATGAAGCTGCTGCAGTTGTGTGTCTGTTTCGATACTGGATCACCGACATCCTCCCCATGCAGAAAGACACATTGATTGCACAATCTGCCCAACATCTGCAAGACTAAGAAGTTTGAACATCGACATTGCTGGAGGACTTCCTAAAGGTCTGGTTTAATCTCTCTGGCCTCATGTACAAACATTAAAGATGTGCTGTTTTATTGACACATTCCTTTTTCGACCTGTATAAACTTTTCAGTAGAGTGTCATCCCCCATCTATAAAGGACCTGAGCACCGATTCAATTATTTTAAACTCTTGCAACCAGCATTCTTGTTTTCTTTTCACTATGCAATAGCATTTAGGCTAAATCGAGTCCCTGTTTACTACGCCTGTGCTCTGCTCCTTGGTATTGAACGTGATACAATAGCAGTGTCGCACTTCATCTCCTCATCCTCTAATTGCGGCGAGGCAAATGTCAATTCTGCTGCAAGTCTTTGTTGCAGATGTCATGACATTTAAACCAACTGGCTACCTCGATAGCTTGCCATTCTCCCGATATCCATTTTCACATAGGTTGGGGAAATGTGCCACTTCAAATTTGGTACTTTAACAAATTACATTTTTTTTTACAAGTTTAAAGTAATGTGCCAAAGTGTGTTTTTTTATGATTATAGGCTGATTTTATTCATCCTGAGAGATAATTAAGAGCCCATTGTTTGGGAGCTTACAACTTAACCGCTAACATCATTGCACCTGATATCCTTGAGCTTTATAATCTTAACAGAAAAGATGCAGCGTGTTATGGCACGACGTGTCCTAAAGAGCAGAGAATGAGCTTAAGTCAAGCCAAAGCCATTGGGATTCCCTAAGGTCGATACCTGCTTAAGCCCCATTGTTTTCACTGGACTATTGCGATGCGATTTAGGAAACAAAAGGTTTCTGTGGGCAGGAATAGTCCAGGGTGAGTGTGTAGAATACCATCACAGCGCAACTATAAACAACTACAAATATGAGCAAACTGCAAATATGTGTCTTTGTCCATGGACCTAGGCTCACCAGATGCTTGGCGTTTGCTTGAGGAATGTTGACCCACTGGACAAATTAGCTACAGTGAACAAAAGTGGCAACAACTGCGTTACCCATGTAATGATGACGCTGTTGAGGAAACGTGCGTCAGAATTTGTTGTCTGAATAAGTGTTTCGTTTTGAGCGTGTGACTCCAAAATCCTATCCCTGTACTGGCTGATGCCTAATTGGAGTTGCTTGGCATGAGTGTACCAAATCCCACAGAGAGGAGCGCTCATATTATATTACATTACATCGGTTGGTCTCTGAGTGCCTGCTAAATTCCTGCCATAACCACTGAGAGAGATGCTATAAACTAAACAACTTCATTAAGCATCTCTCTCTTAGGTGAGGTCCCTGAGGCTAGGACCCAATAAAAAGAGACAGTGTAGCACAAGGAACACACCGACTTTGCTAGAGGAGACACTTCAGACGTCAACATTATATGGATCCAAATGACCCATCTTTATGGCTTTGAACTGGTCTTTTTGGTCATTTTGAGGTTGGCTTTTGTATATTAGTTGTTTCTTACTTCTCTTGTGGTATAACCCCAGTTGGATAAATGATGTGTAGCATTTGCCATACCAAGCAAACCCTGCCCATAACATACATTTTTAGCTATGGCATGGGACATTAGTTTGGCCTAACTGTATTGACGCCTAGACTCCTGCTGTGTCACTGACTGGCCGGATGACCCACTTAACTCGGCAACAAATGACTGACCACGTGTCTCACCTGTTGTTTGCCTCGTGTGTATACTGGGTATTCTCAAGACTCGACACACAAACAATCCCCCCCCCCCCCCTCCCTCCCTCCCTCCCTCCCTCCCCTGCACCAAGGTCATTGTCAGCTTGCCAATTCGTTTAATCCTCTCAGACGCACCCCCTGGGGACTGTTGGTCTGCGGCGTCATGTGAAGCCTGGAGGTTTATAAGGGCTAACAGGAGTGCTCTTCAACAGGACAAGGAGCTTGAAAGGGGCAGACCGGTTTCACCTGCTGGGCTCTGACCTGCAGGTTGTAAACCTGGAGCCCTCCAAAATGTTCTTCAGAATGCCGAGGCTGACTCCCGGGTACATACGATACCTGCAGGTGGGTGATTGAGTGTTGTTGTCGTCCTTTTTTTCCATTCTAATCTAACCAACTAAGAGGAGTGCAGCCCAGTGTTAAGTTTTTTTTGGCCAGTCGTTGCAGGCAGCCTTAGTGCTATATTGGTGGCTGTCATTCCTTATTTGGATTAGGAACACTAAAGCTATCTGCTACCTGTGGTACTTTGTGATTGGATTGCTAAGTATAATAGTTTGTTCTCGACATAAACCCTAGAACATTGGATTGCACTTTGCTTTCGTGCCATATTTCTTGCTATGATTTACCATGCAGAGAGAAATGACCTATAATATCAGTTGGTGGCACAAATTGCTTGGTCATTGCATTGATCTTTCTGTGCTTTTATTGGTCTCTGTGGGATACCCCGCTGGTTGAAACGATTGGCTGTACTGGAGAGTGGTGCACTGTTATAATGCTTTATTGGTTGTTGTTAGAGGTGGACAGTCAGGCAGGTAATACGGGCACACTGGGTTATTTCCCATGCCACCATAGTTTGGTTTAATGAGTGCTTTGGGTTATAAACCAGTGTTCTCAAATTTACAGTAAACATTATTTTCTTTCCTCTCTAGTGGCTCTGTTAAATTGTGTTTGAGTGAATGGTCCCTGAATTAGCATAGGCCTTCAATTTTGATACACCACATTTGATCTGGGCTGGCATTGTCTTAGTTTATACAGTATAGGTTTAATTGCCAGGAGCCATTTGTTTTAGGTCACAAACCCTGATGTCGCTCATTTACTGGTGTTTACCACAAACAAGGCAGCCATAACACAGCCCATTGAGTTGGAAGCAGTAATAACACAGTCACGGGCGCGACAGGAATTGCTCTCTGCTTAACACTCTGAAAAGCAGCATCATTAGAATTGTAGTTTTTATTATTTCTTTTTTATTGTTGTTTAGGCCCCAGTGAGGAAATTGTCTGTGACAGAAATGAAAAGAGCTTTTAATTGTCATCATTGCCGACTGTAATTTGCCAAATGAGAAAATATGTCTTTTTAATCTCCTCGGCTACGGTGCAAATGTGTCTGACTTAGGGGCAAACAGCTTTCCAAGACTTCTGTTGCACAAGAGACTCAAAAGTATATTATAAGTTATTTCAGTATCCTATGGCATTGATATGAAAATCCAAAGTGCATTGTACAGGTTATTATTTCAGTCAATAATGTTACTTCTTGTTCACATTGTCATAATTCTTAGCTTTTTTTTCCCCGCGCAGAGAATACAAGAAAGAGCACAACTTTGTATTCTAAAGATGTTTTGTTTTATTTTGTTTTTCAGACCCAGGCTGCCCTGAACTTTACACAGAGGAATGCAGGTGACAAGACTATGCCTCGCCTAGCCATGTTTATGGGGGCTCTGGGGATTGGAATGTGCAGCTACAGCTCCAAACAGCTGGCCCTACACCACCGTCCCTCCACCCGCGTGTGGCACTGGGCCGGGGCACACGGAGAGTCCACGTCCAGCTCTCTCACACACAGGCTCTCCACCCCTGCTCTCATGAACCTGTCGCGGTGCACGAGCGTCTCCCAAGACATCCAGCCGCCCACCTTCGCTGTCGATAAACTGCTTAAGTGAACCATGGGGTTGAGATGGTTTTGTCCAATACCTAAACTTGCACAGCGCTTAGATTGAGGAAATGTTGACCCGCCGGTCCATGCTCTCTTAACGTTGTGCAAGTGTATATATTGGAACTTTGCCTATTTGTTGGAGTTTCTTATCGTACGGTACTTGACAGTTGATTGTGGTGTAGTTTGTGTTCTCCACTTTAGTCCAACCCATCATGGTAAATCCCAGCAAGTGTCACGTTCTGATATGATCACCTATTATTCCCAGCAATACCTCTGTGAGAGTGCAATGTCATTATATGAGCTAAATGTGGAAACAACAATCAGAAGCGTACAGTGGCTCAGTATACGGTTTGATGTCATAGCTCAGATCATTTAGCTATGGGAGGGCACCTTGAGCGATGTAGCTTTATTGAGGCGGCGTGCCTTGTGCCGTGTGAAATTTGATGAAAGGAAATGAGCGTCTGTTTGTACACAGATGGTTGGCACTCTCCTTGCTCCCTCAGGCATAGGGCCACAGCAAGTGCTGGGGCAGCTCGGTCCCCGACTTTAAGGATGAGCAGGTGTCGTCCATCAGTGTATGCAATGGCTGTGGATGACGGACTGTCGTAAAAAAACTTTTATTTGAGATTTATTTTTGAATGTGCAATGCCCTCCATGGAGTTCCAAACGCAAAATGTTGTTTAACCATAATGTTAAATATAATGCAGTTGATTTAAAGGCACCCCGATGCTGACAGTGATGCAAGCTTGTAATATCTTGGTTCCAAACCATGAACCATTTCATGTGACATAAATTCAACATTACATGTTTGAAAACTTATGTAAGTACATAACCTGCTCTATAATAAACAATGTTATTCTTACACATTTGCTGTGTGGCTTGCCCTCTTTGGATTACTACTCCTAATTTATCCATGTGGTTAAATTAAGGCCTATAGCAATCAGGACGGAGGATTGACCTGGCTAAGCCAATTGCTCCAGAAGGTTCATTAGTTCAGGTGGCACATAACTCTATATGCACACAGGCACATTACTGATACTGAAATAAAGGATGTGTGATGTGTATACTGAAATAAAAATAAAGGGGGACAAAAGATGGTGTTCTGATGTTTAACACAGAATATAATAAAACTACACTTGCAAATTCATCAACAAAAAGCCTGACTCTTTAGTACAGTGAGTACACAAGCCAAGGAATGCTGGACATGTCGTTGTAGCCATTGAGAATATAGTGTTGTATTAAAGATGCCATAAAGAAAGCATTCTGAATAAACAAATGTTTCATGAGGGAGGGTTTTGAGAAAACGATTTACGCCAAAGGATATACACCCTGGCGTGTGCATAATCCGGGCCACCTGCATTAGTTTTTAGCAACCCAAGATCAGTCCTGTTACATGGTGCTTTGGTAGGCCACCCAAAAATGGGCCTAATCCACTTCAGCAGCTGTGCTAATAGGACCGGCTGGCGTCATACACAAACCAGCCGGCCACCTGCCTCACAGCAAAGGCCATGGACGACACTCATAAACAACCTGCTAATGGCTCCACGTAATGCCAAAGCGGCATCGTGGCACAGTGCGCGTTCTCATAGATCTGGAGGGGGAGCGTAGAGCTCCCGTTACACTGAGGCGAGACCCCGCTGTAGTTCCCTGAGTTTGCAGGTAGGAGGTCCTGTAATTCACCTCTCTGGATTTGATAGATTCTGTTTGCACTGCCGAGGTTTTCAGTGGGCACAGAAGCCTATTGATCTCAATGAGAGTCTTGCAGACGGCTCCGACCCACTGCACTGCACTCCCCCTTGCTTTTCTTCGTTCCTGCTCCTCTGATCATAATTCACTGCAAGGGAGGAGTGGATCATCACTTTTCATGTTTGTGATGGGGTGTGGTGCAACAACCGATTATAGATTGTAATGATTTGAAACCATACGTTAGCCTCACCTCTAACTTTTAGATCATATGTGTGCTAAGGCTTCTCTCTAAATTAAAGTTATATTTTGCATCGAAAGAAAGATATGCATTTTGGCTCTATCCCCAACGAATTTTATAGTGCCTCAGTGTTGAAGTCAAAGTATGCATACACTTTAGTTTTTCACAATTGACAATATATTTCATCCAAGTAATCATTCCCTGTTTTAGGTCAGTTAGGATCACTATTTTAAGAATGTGAAATCAGAATAGTAGAGAGAATGATTTATTTCAGCTTTTATTGCTTTCATCACATTCCTAGTGGGTAAAAAGTTTAAATACGCTTAGTATTTTGTTGCATTGCCATTAAATTGGTTACTTGGGTCAACATTTTGGGTGGCCTTCCACAAGCTTCTCTCAATAAGTTGCTGGAATTTTGGCCTATTCCTCATGACAAAACTGCTGTAACTCAGTCAGGTTTGTAGGCCTCCTTGCTCACACCCACTTTTTCAGTTCTGCCCACAAATGTTCAGTTGGATTGAGGTCAGGGCTTAGTGATGGTCACTCGCAATACCTTGACTTTGTTGACTTTAAGCCATTTTGCCACAACTTTGGAAGTATGATTGAGGTCATTGTTCATTTGGAATACCCATTTGTGACCAAGCTGAAACTCCCTGGCTGATGTCTTGAGATGTTGCTTAAATCCACATACATTTCCTTCCTCACAATGCCGTATATTTTGTGAGGTGCACCAGTCCCTCCTCCAGCAAAGCGCCCCCACAACATGATGCTGCCACCCTCGTGCTTCACATTTGGGATGGTGTTCTTCGACTTGCAAGCCTGCCCATTTTTCCTCCAAACATAATGGCGGTCATTATGGCCAAACAGTTCAATTTGTGTTTCATCAGACCAGAGGACATTGCTCCAAAAAGTAAGATATTTGTCCTCATGTGTTGTTGCAAACCATTTATGGTGGTTTTGGAGCAGTGGCTTCTTCCTTGCTGAGCAGCCTTTCAGGTAATGTCGGTATAGGACTGGTTTTACTGTGGATAATAAGCTTTTGGCTGATACATTTTCCTGTGATGTCAAGCAAAAAGGCACTGACTGAAGGTAGGCCTAAAAATACATCCACAGGTACACCTCCAATTGACTGAAATTATGTCAAGAAGCTTCACATCAGAAGCTTCTACACCCATTGTCCAAGCTGTTTAGAGGCAAAGTCAACTGTACACACTGGAATTGTGATATAGAGAATTATGAGGGAAATAATCTGCATTGTAGGAAATACAATGCAGTGCCATGCACGAAGTAGATGGTCAAACCGACTTGCCAAAACTTGTTTACATGAAATGTGTATGTTAAATTATATATTAAAAAAAAACTAGTTTTAATGACTTCAACCTATTATTATTACTCACATGGGAGGGTCTATCATCCTGTACTTGGTATACTTCTGAGCTACATTGTTTAATGGTTATTCTCCAATTGCAGGGGTAATTCTGTCCTTTAATTTTGTAATGTCAAAAAACGTTGAATGCATGTTGAAAATTACATAAAATAAAATGATGTGATGTCTGTGGACTTGACTTTATTAAGATGTTACTGAATTGATTTACATATAAACGTTTTCATTTTTGTAAAGGTTTGCTTAATTTTTTGGTTGAGCTGCTCAACTTGAGCATACAAAACAGCATGTCTGTTTAGTGCTTAAGAGGCATTTAGTAATATGTTTCTGGTTTAAAATAATTTAAAAACTGCTATTGGTGATTTACCCTTTACATGCTGTAGGTGTAAATTTTTACCTTGGTAGCCAGCAAAGGCAAGTAGTTCAGTAAGATGTATATAAATGTTAAATTGGCTCCGTGGGAGATCTCAACATAAAAAACGGAAAAGCAAACATCAGCAACAGGTATTCCCTTTCGTGGCTTCGCAGTGCTCTCTGGTGGCCAAAGACAGGACTGTGCGCAACACAGGATGTATCTTTTTGGAATATATTCAATATTAAAAACAAATTGCCTTCACATATACGAACACATTTGTGTGTTCATACTTAATAACCATAATTTTCGAACTTTCTAAATGTATCTTTAAATCATTGATACATATATTTATTTCAAGAAAAACTCGTTTTACACGCGCAACTCCTTTTGAAGCCAAATGCGCGTGGTAGACGATGTTGTAGCGGCGCGGGGGCAAAAGTGCGGAAAGCTAGAAGATTTTGATCAACTGTCCAATTTAGGACGAAAGGATTTTTTTTACGTATTTAACATTTTCGAAGGGTTTGTACACTTCTTTTCCATTGGTTTCACATTCTGATAGCGTCCTTGTCTTTGCAGTTTCCTTCTTAGCAAAAAAAATGTTCTGCTTTGTTACTTTGTATCGTGTTCGATTTGTTTGATAACAAAGGTAGACTACATTTCAGTGTCTGTCATGACTCGTGGAAAGAGCATAAGATGAACAGTAGTCCTACATGAAATCATACTAGTAAATGCGATGTTTTTGGTTTGTCAACTTTTAGTGAACTATGCCGGAGGAAAAAAGAAGCATGTTCTGTCTACGAGTCTATACTATTCGAGTACTGTACGTTAGATCCTCGTGTCACTGATATCCAAGTCTGTTGATTATTTATATAAGCCTAAACTTAATCAAATGGAGGAGGTGTTGCAGTGTTTGTTCTTGAAGCACTCCCTCACCTTGTAGTTTGTGTAAACTGCTCACTTACTTTCTTTCTTTTTTACTACACCGCTTTTATCAATACAACTATAAATGTCAGACAGACATATTTAGGGAATTATTTGCTGTTGTTTCGTATTTCCCTCTGCAGTTCTCAGGTTTTTTGCACCACAAGGATAGGCATATCCAACATTCAAATAAACATTCAAATTGCATTGTCAAGTCCATATAACATATGCTAGACCATCAACAACATCAGGCTGAAACCAACTCCCATTTGAAACAGACAAATATGAACTGTTTACATTGGGCAGTGTTTTTGTCTGATCATTTCTTACAGGATCAATCTAGTGCTTTTGTATCAAAGGCAAGGTGATTTATTTTATGTGAAACATTAAACGTGTGTGTGGGGATGTGGCATGATTATTCAGACTTCTCGGTTTCATCTCTTTGATCCAGACTAAGAGGGATCAAAAGCAAGACCAGCTCTGTGTCCAGCACCCTCCCACTACACCATGGGTAACTTCTCCAGCAAGGATGGCCATGGACCTACAGGTAGGGTTCAGGTTTGAACCTTTTTACTGATTGTTGTATTTACACATTTTTCCTGGTCCAGTCTCTATGCCCTTGAATGGCTATCAGAATTTGCTGCAGCAAGTCTGGATACACTGTGGTAAACTTGAATTGTTTGGCAATACCATATATTCACTCACTCACAAATTTTCTCCCTGTCTCTCACACACATAACTGCCATATCCCCTACCATGCGTAGCTGCTCTTTCTTTATTGGTCTCCTGCTGCAAAAACAAAGAGAGCACCCTGAGGCTCACATGCATATTTCATCTTCCAGTCAAGGAAGGACACAGAAAGAGACAGAGCTACTGGCACAGAGGATTTGAAAGAAAGCATGAGAAAATAAAACAGGTGGAGGGGGAAAAGCAGGATATTGTGCGTTACCAAAGCAAAACAATAGCGAGAAAGAGAGAGTGAGCTTGGATCCTGTTCTATCTCTGCGTAGCTCAGTCAACGGTCATTCTCCTCGCGTCCCTGTGTGATTCGTCAGGCCCTGCCGCCCAAGCTGTGATGAATCGGCAATATTCTCCAGCTCAGCACAAGGGCAACAGATTAATCATGACAAGCCTGGATGATATTTTCTCTCACATCATCATACAAAGTTCGCTTTTTATCTTACTTTCCCTTTCTCTATCTCAGACATAGCAACAATTTAAAAGTGGTCCAGTATGGAAATTGGAGAAAAGACTGGCATTTGTTGTATTTTAGAAAAGAAAAACAAACTGTTTTCATATACATGAATTTACCCTATCCATAGTGCTTTTAGTATGCAAAACTGTTTTCATATAAATGAATTTACCCTATCCATACCACCCTATCCATACTGCTTTTACTGTGCAAACGTCACTTCATCTCTATTTATAAATATGTATCAGAAATTAGAGTCAACCCCGTAATGTAAACACTAGGTGCAGTGTCCAAACAACGACAAAAGAGGAGGGAGGAAGGGAGAGCAAGGGGCGAGACGGCGACCGGACTCTGTTGGTCAGCGACACAAGAGGAATGTCTGTCCTCAGACAAGCAATGGGCCATTCATTCTGAGAATGACCAGCCACATAGTTATTTGTTGGCCGGCGGTGGGGTTGTTGTAGTTAGTGTAGACATTCTGGCAGCTGCTCGTTCAAATGCTATAACATACTGCCTGCAAGGCTAGTGACCCCTCAACTCCATTATCCATTTGTTCCATCTCCTTCTCTGTTTTTCTATTCCTCCCGGTCAGTCAGAAATATGTTTTTGTTGTTTTTCTTTTCTTGTCCCCTTCTTTTACTAAATTCATTAACAATTGCAATCTAAATATTTAATTTTTCTTCAGGAGCCCATTTGGAAATTTTTCACACCCCCCCTACCTCTCCAGTGACAGCAAACCTACCTGCTGCCCCTCACCTCACACGCCCGAGTAAAGACCAACCAGTGCCCTCCCTCCCATCTCCAATCCCAGCTCCTGTCCCAGCACTCACTGCAAAGAAACGATTCCCTAGCAACGCCTCTACCATTCCAACAGGTTCTCCTGATTGGAAACCCTCCCCTCCTCTCAGCCCAGACACTGTGAGTGTCACTCCAGGCCAGGAAAAACCAGGAAGTGCCGGGGCGACAAAAGGTCATGGTGCTTTCGTCCGGAACCAAGGCTCCATTAGCTCGACTCCCAACACTGCTGCTCCCCAGGAGAAGAGTGTGGCAGTAAGTCCCACCATGAGCATCTCTAGCCTGGGTAGCCCTCAATCAGGGACCAGCTCTCCCACCTGGAGGGAGAGGGACAGTGGCATCTGCCCGTCCCCGCTACAGGCACATGGAGTGGCGGAGGGACTGGTGGAGGAGTGCAGGACAGCGCTGGGCCTCAGTGCCAGTCAGGATGGAGAGATGAGCACAGCAGGTAAGAATGGCACGTCAGTCCGTGGAGTTCTGATTACAGTAAAGAGAAAAAGAACAAATCTAAAGCGGAGGAGATCTAAAGCCGGAGAGTGTAGTGCATCAACAGCAGCGTTCATTTTGGTTTCCCTCTTGTAGAGTTACTGAGGCGTCTGCTGGCGGAGGTGAGCGGCCTGAGAGACACGCTGCAGGTGAGTCCACCGCGGTATCAGTAGGTCCCCCCATTTGCATGCTCTTTGCATACACCCATATTATCCTGGTGGCAGCATAATAGCCAAAGGGGTTGCAGCAGTCCCTTTGCTCTCTGATTTATAGCACTCCTTTGTAGCAGTCCTTTGTAGTCCTTTGCCAAACTAAAGATCCCAGAGGCCGTAGTTGCAGGCGGGCTAGATTAGTATAGCAACATTAAACAGGAAACGGCTCGTTCCCTGAGGTGGAGGGCTGGAGTTCAACGTGTTTGACCTCGTATCCAGGAGATGGAACACAAAAGATTCCCTGTACCCCGCCCCCGTCTCACTCGGCAACAGATAGACAGGCCCAGCAGCAAAGCCCCCTGGGAGACGTGGTCCCGTTAATAGAGTTCTTCCTGTCTGTGGGCCCTCCTGAGAGGCCCAGGAGGAAATGCTTTGAGATCATCTTGGTCAGCAGTACACAGAGAGGGGGGCTGGACCATCAGGTTGTCCTTGTTATCATGAAGCAGGAGGGTCCATTCTTAAGGTTTATTTTAAATTCATTCTAATAGATTCATAGATATATTCATATATTGCAAATGTTTTATTGCGCAAGTCATCTACATTGTCTAATGCATTTGTTCGCATTCCTTCATGTAGAATATTACAGCTTTGTACAGTATTCTCCTAAAGATTAAGAGCTATCCAGGCATCCCCATATTGAAATTCCTCTGGGGACCGATATTAGGGGGATTTCCTGTAAAGGCCAGGTTCCTCTCCCATATGAAGCCCTATGAGTAATGGAGATTGGGGCTCCCACTTTCCTCCAGATCTGATACAGGCTGGAACAGCTGGAATATGACCCGCTCCTTCCTCCCTCCCTCCCTCCCCCCTCCTTCTTCTCCCTGTCCCTCCCTCCTCGTCATCCCTGTGGGTGTCTGGGAATCCGGGGCCAGGGTAGACTCTGGTGGACCTTGGTTAGACGTACCGTAGCCCCCCGACCGCCTCATCCTAGCCCGTGTTTACATTGTCTCTCGGCTGGGCAATATAGTGGCTTTATGAACTGGCTCAGACTCCACTGCTGCCCTGGGAAGCTTTTGTTGGCCAGGCTTAGAGGGGGCTGAAAGAAGGACCTGGAACACGAGGGGAGGAGAGGTGCGGGGATCTGCATTCAGCTGTCGAGACAAAACCTTGTTCTGTTTGGTGTCGCGGGGCGAAAAGTCAGCGTGCTGTCACGGACTGACTTGGTGTGCGTGCATGTGTGCATGTGTGCCTGCTCTCTTGTGTGGCCGGACTCACACTGACCACACAGTGTTGGCCAGAGTGCGTGGGTGTACTTGTAGACTGTGCCCCCCCCCCCCCCACCCTTTTTTCCCTGTGCCTCTTTCTCTCTGTCTACAGAGAGCTTGCTGCACCTCCCTGAGCAGAAGAACTCTATAAACAGTGACCTCACAACATTTGCCCCCTGCTTTCTTGCTCCCTCCCTCCATTCCTCCTCCTTATTTTCTCTCTCTCTATCTGCTCCAAGCCTCAGCGCATCGGTTCAGTGACTTCTCCCCACCAACCGGCAGTCCCCCCCCCCCCCCCCCCCCCCCCTCCATCCCCTCTCCTCAGCCGTCACCACTCCCCACTTCTGTCACTGTTCTCCTCCGTCTCCTCTGTCCATTCTCTCACTCTCTGGACTTCCAGCCCCACCCGGTCTCCATTTCCCACCCACCAGCTACATCCCAATCCTGCCATCTCGGCCTCCACATCTGCTATGACCGGGTCTTCACTCAATCCAAGAGGCAACAGGTCCTTGAAGGTGTTGTCAAACGATCAACTCTTGGAGTCAACAGAGACGTTCTCTTATGCGTTGTGTTTCTGCACCGGCAGTGAATAGACACCATGCACAATGCTGCATAGAGGGTGTGTGGGTGGGTGGGCCGAGACTAGACTCGGGGATTAAGTAGTTGTCAGAGGGCTGCATTGGGATTGGTTCCAGGTGGACAGTGCTGGAGATTTCCAGGAATGAGCTCCCGGCTCTTGCTTCTTTCTCTCTGCCTCGCTCTCTCTTGCTCTCGCCCTCGCTCTCAGTTCACTGGGCTTCAGCACAACTCGCCAATCTCATTTTCTTGGAGGACTTTGTGTGAATACGTTTACATGGGTCATGAGGTGTGTGTGCGTGGGCATTCATGTTTGTGGGGGTTTGTTTGACTGAGGTTTTTAGTTTTTTTTAATTAAAATACCTAGGCTACCGTCCTCTAAAAGTGCGTCGGTGCATGGGCTGTAGACCAGAGAGACTGAGCCTCTTTCTTAATGAGTATAAGGTTGACAGGGAGAGCTGGTGGTTCGACACACACCAGCAGCTATGGAGGTCTGTAGAGGGCTGATCTGTAGAAAGGTTAGGATTTTGCCCAAAGTGTTCAGATGTTGAGTAGTGGATGTAAGCTGGTGTGTAAGGAAAGAGGTTTGACCACACACAAACACACCATCTGACTTATAAGATGCCTGGAAAACGTCCAACTCTCTGGGGGGTAAGAGCGTGTGTGTGTGTGTGTGTGTGTGTGTGTGTGTGTGTGTGTGTGTGTGTGTGTGTGTGTGTGTGTGTGTGTGTGTGTGTGTGTGTGTGTGTGTGTGTGTGTGTGTGTGTGTGTGTGTGTGTGTGTGTGTGTGTGTGTGTGTGTGTGTGTGAGACTGTGTGTGTGACTGCTAGTCAATTCAATGCAGCAATCTACATCTGGGCCTGTGGTGTAGCCATAGGTCACTACTAGGGGGCGTGTGTGTGTGTGTGTGTGTGTGTGTGTGTTGGGGGGGGGGGGGGGGGTTGTACAAACAGGGAGTGTGGACAGACTCTTATCTCTGTGAGAGATGAGGAGTGTCCCATCCTGTTTCTGTTTCAAGATGACCTCTGGTGTAAGCATGGACAGACAGGACATCTAGCTGAAGGCAGGGGGACGACAGGACACCCTTAAAGTTACCTCTCTCTCATTCAAACATACAGAGATACACAGGCACTACACTACAGAGCAGATTCTGGCCTGCTTTTGGTTAACAGCAAAAGTATACAGTGAGTGTGAAAGTGAGAGAGGAAGGGAACATGATATGTCCGTCAGTGCAGTGTGTGTTTGTGTGTGAGAGAACAAACGGTGTATTGGAAATTGAGAGATGTGTGTGTGTGCGTGTGCATGGGTGTGCACACAATAAGGCTGTAATAGGGTCCAGCTGTGGTCCTGAGTCTCTGGTCAGATGAGGAAACGAGTTGGCTCTAGCCTCTCCTCCTCCTCCTCCTCCTCCTCTACGTCTCTATCCATTCTTCATCTAATTACCAACCCACCCAGACCCCTCCGCTCCCCCACACTCCCTCCTTTCGCTCTGGGTCACATTGCAATGCTCGCTCACGTGGAACATGCTGATTCCCTTTGCTGTTATCTTAGTATGTGCCTGGACATGCTTTGATCCAGTTTGTCTTCTTTTCTTCCTCGCCCTGCTCTTTATCGCCCTCTTTCTATCTCCTTTTGGAACGCTTTTGGAATCGTTTGGCGTTGTTTGACTTTTGTCTCAGCAACTCCGGTTTGAGTTCCCCACATAATGTTTTGGCAGTGTACTGCGTCTCTTCAATGGAATCGCAATGTTTGCACGTGTCTACAGCATGAGCTTTTTTTTCTCACTTTTCCTTAACATAGAAAAACGTTTGCCAAATCGGTTGTAATACCATCAGTGCTGACGCTTCAGTGGGAAATGCAGGAGACCATATAAGGCTTTATCCCAAGCCCAGAATCAGGGACTTAGAGGCAGATTTCATATTATTCACTGGTTGAACATGGGCTATGTTGTTGAAATGAATCATACCTGTTCAGACTTGACGTGTGGGTTTACTTGTCGTACAGTGAGTTTTTTAAACACCACATGCCCATGAAAACAAAAACCGCAAACACACAACCTGATCAGGTTGCACGCATTCCTAGTTTATTTGAGAGGATTCACTCAAACAGAGCCTTTGGAGTGGAGAGTGTTTGGTGCAAGGTCCAACGAGGCCCTGTTTGATTGACAGTCATTCCTTTATCCCTGCTAACGCTTTCAGATCCTCTGATACAGTCCAACCGCAATCCATTCAGCAGTGACAGCCAAATTGTTATTTGAACGTTGAAGACCTCATCGTCTCTCAGGGATTCTGCTATGCTGGTTTTTGGCGGTTACAACGCAACAATGCAGCTGTGATACAAATCTGATACATCAGATTTGCTCTTTGTGCTGTCTGATGGCAGAAGGGCTCGTCTATAGTGTAGCAGCCATACTCTTATCTTGATACAAATATAACAAGTTGTCAGTGGGGAAAGTGGAATATAACAAAGTATGCCATTATAATTAAAGGTTCACCAGTGTATTTTTCTTTTCTTTTTCGTAGACAGAGCGGGCTGAGTGGGTGCAGTTCCAGGCTGACCTGCAGGTGGCCGTAGCAGTGGCAGACCGGTTGCGAGCCGAGGCCGAGGAAGCACTGACGGCGCTCCGCACAGCTCACAGGGACACGGAGGGGGAGCTGGCCGCCTCGCAGCAGAGACAGAAAGAGGCCGAGGGCCAACTTGTCACCTTAAGGGGCGAGCTCAGGGAGAGCAGGCAGACAGTGAAGGGCCGCACCCAGACCCGGGCCCCAAATTCTCTCCAGACCCTGGAACACGAAAGGCCCAAGGCTGAAAGCAAGCCAGCCGACAACCCGGAAAGATCACTGAGGGGCAGAGAGAGATTGATGTGCAGAGTCGGAAGAGGAGGCAGCGGGGAAGGGCCGGAGAGGGGGAGCCAGAATGAAGAAACAAAGAATGTGCCAGTGGCAGAAGCTGTGACAGACCCAAAGGGAGTGGCCAAGAGATATCTGAGGAATTTGACCAATGAGGAGAGGAGTAGAGAGGAAGGGCGAGGAACCAGTGACACAAGAAACATGGCTGCCACAGAGAGGTCAAGGTAAGAATATATTTATTTTTAGCATGTGTTTTAGGTATTATCCAATGTTTGGTTCAAAAATACATTTCATTATATATCTAAGTGGGTGGTTCTATATGTTAGCATACATTGTGCATCTAATAATAAATATTCAAATTATCTGCTTTTATAGAAGCTTGTCCCGACTACCAGCGTCCTCTGACTCCGCTGCTGGTCAAAATGGGACCTCCCAGTCCAATGCTGCTGTGAATACAGAGTCTACAAGCACGGTGAGACAACTTTGCTGCTTTATCACTAGTTGACCCAAACGTGCTCTAAAGGTGGCGTGATTGCATTAGTTTAGGGCATATACTGTATCTGACTGTGATGCGCTCCCCACTTACCATATTAAGCTAGACGTTAAGAACACATTACTAATAATTCAATATGTGAGTGTTTTTTTTGTAGAATCTTAGCCTGCCCAGAGGTAGAAGAAGTCTGGAACGGCAGGACAGCTGGTCCAACACTCATGCAGGTTTGTGTGTGTCTGTCTGTTTGTGTACGAGCGTACATTTTCCGACGTCCATTTCTAGACTTGATGTTTTAAAATCTAATGTGTTACAGGAAAACAGGAAGATACTCTGAACAAGTACAACTCGACCCTCACTGAGCTGCCTCCCACCAGGTGAGTCGGACTCTCCTGTAGCTAGGTTCTCAGCTCTGAAGATGCAGTTTGTAGAGCTGTCTTAAACTCTGCTGCTTTTCCCCTCTGCTCTTGCTTAATGGAAGCAGGTCCCAGGATGGCTTCAACCTTCTCCTGCGTCGCCATGGAGGATCCAAAAGGAACTCGCTGCTCCGCTGGTGTCAGAGCCGCACTCAGGGCTATCGGGTAAATGTGTCAGCAAAGAGATTATTATTAGCTCTCGAATAGCCGGCAAGTCTACCTGCTCCTAAAAACAAATGTGTTTTCTCTATTAATTTGAACAGAATATTGAAATAACCAACTTTAGTAGTAGCTGGGCTGATGGTCTGGCTTTCTGTGCGGTCTACCACACCTATCTCCCCTCCCTCATTCCCTACTGTACCCTGAGCCCGGAGAGCAAGGTATGTATTATAAACAAGCACACACACACACACACACACACACACACACACACGCACACACACATCCACGCACACTTACATTTTTTAAGTGGGGGTCGTAATGTTTCCGACTACAAAGGTATTTGTTCTTTGTCAACAGAGAGAAAACCTCAGTCTTGCATTGAAGACGGGTGAAAGTATTGGAATAACTCAATCACTGGTGAGTGAAAATAGCCCTGCTGTGCCGGGCCTCAGACATAGCACTGTGTCTGGTTTGATTAAACCTTTGACTCATGTGTTTTGATCTTTCAGACCGTGGATGAGATGCTGAGGGCAGGAGGTCCTGACTGGCAAAGGGTTCTGGGATATGTGGAGAGCATGTACCGCCACTTTGAGATGTGACCTTCCAGGTTAAAACCACGAAAGAGAGAACCTAGCGAACATGTCGGTAAAGTTATCAGAGCCGTTGGTCTGATAAGAATCCAAATGGAAAGATTAACTTGCAGCTCCTGTCCAATTTGTTTTATTTTGACGCGCCAAAATACGACAATAGCTGGTTGCACAATAATTTTTCTCTTTTGAGTATGAACAGATGTATATTGTGAAGGGGATAAACCAACCACTGGTACTGCAGGGGTATTGTCCCACTCACCAGCCGTGTAGGTGTTGCTGACCATAGACAGCCAGTAATTGGTTCAGACTTTGCTACGAAACGCCTGTGTGTGCCATAAGGGGGGACATGCAGGTTTTGTTGCTGTAGCTGCCTCCCTACTGGCAGGCTGTTGGCACTCCCTCATACAAGAGTGCTGTGTCATATGTTACATTTGAAACACAGCATGAGAAATACAATGCGTGTGTTATTTCAAGCCACTAACTTTGCCGGGCAGCGCGTCTGACTCCCATCACATACTTTTATTTACTGGATATTTCTAGCACTCTAAATATGCACTTTTTAAGCACTTTGTGGATGTAATGTAAAAATGACTGAAATCTAAGGCAAACAACAAAGGTTACACACAGTAGGAAGCTTGCAGCCTGTTATCAAGAACACTTATTTACAAAAACAATTGTTCTAGGTGATGACCTAGCTTACAGTACACTATCTAATCTTATATCAAAGTACAGACTTGAGTGTTCTGACTAGACTTCTTATCATATTTTGCCCATAACATGTGTGCAGTGTACTGCGCAGGCAGATTGAATAGATAATATGCAGGTCTTTGCATTATTCTGATGCAATACAACCTTGATCCAACTGTTTTTTTACATGAACCTTGTGATACCAAAGTGTTAAGTCATCAGTGCCAAAAGTAACTTTATTTAATTGGTCAATAAATATGTATGTACACAATGTTTATATAACTGTTAAAAATATGTTTTTCGCCAAAAAAATAAATTGTTGATGCTAAAACAATGAAGTTTGTTTCATTTGTATTGCAAAAGGCATTTCTTGGTTTGGATTCAGAAAATATAATAGTGTGGTGATGAAAATGAGATAAGTAGAGTTCACTTAGTGTACATTTTGATGTTGAAAAAAACTGAAGTAAGTCTTTTAAAAGTGTGCTGTGCTGCTGGAAACATTACGCCCCGACATGATGGGACAGTTTATAACAAGACCTTTATCTCCATCTGCTGGTAAGAAATAAGTAATACACCTCTTTAACTGCCTTGTCTCATTACAGATCTACAAAAATGCATGTAGCCTCGCAAGCTAGGCTCTTAACTGTGTTCAGAACTTAAGTCCCAGACAGAGGTTTCTGAGGTGATTCCATGTGTAGCTGAAATGGTAGCTTAAGCCAATGTTTTTCACACTGCACCCGTTATAGACAGCAGAACGCCACCATTGCTACGGCTAAAATATACACCATTTCTATAATTATAAAGTTACGTGAGAAAGTACCTTCCGACCATGATGTACTGAATGAGCGGAGCATCCCTCTCGGCAGAGGTGTGTCTGTGTGACAGAACACCAATGCCCAGGGGCATCAAATTCGTTGTACAGTGGGTTACAGGTTTGGTATGGGGTTACAGGTACAGGGCAGGTGGCAGACGGGAAACCTGATGTGTGTCTTGCAGAGGTCTGGAGCCACAACGACACTAGAGCTGCTAGGTGAAACATGGAATGGGCCTGGCTCCTTGGACTGTGTGTCGGACTTCTGTCTACAACCATTTCTGTCTCAGTTAGGGATTCTTTAAGGTATTAGGAACTTTGGACATACAGTATGTACGGTATATACCAATTGAAATATCTTCTTAACTCTTCAATCTTTGATGTGTAAAATCTTTGAAATAACTCTCTCTTATGCCTATGTCTGCAGTTTGACACCCACGTACGTGATCTTTGCTCCAGGGATACTGCATCCTGGCGCCCCCACACCTCTGGCTGTGACCCTCCTCACAGTGACTCCTGTCAGGGTGATCGCTCAGCTGATCAAGGGTAACACCAGCGTGCTCCAGGCAGAGGAAACCTTCCAACCAGGTGACCGTGACTCGAACATCATAAACATTAGTATTTGATCGAAAATGTTTCTCTGAGAGTTGACGTGGTAAAGCCAGACCACATGTTGATGAGTTTGTGATTCTCGTTCTAAAGGGATGACTGGCCTTCTCACGCTGCCTGCTGTGAGTATCATCTTGTTGTGGATGCTAACACTAGAGGGTTGGCTTTGGATGAAAAATTCTTCCATCAGTCAATTATAAAGTGCACAGATTAGGAATGTAGATTAAGATCTAAACAGGTTTTATTTTGTGATGAAGTAATTTCATTATGTAGCCCAAATTTTACTTGCATTACAAATTACATTACTAAGACCTTTATTTAAATAGGACGCTGTGGAATCTGCTATTAGTACACTGTGTTCAGCCTTTGTTCTCTTTGTAGATACGCGAGGGCTTCCCAACACAAGGTCTATTTTACACCCTGGTGGTTAGAGGATACGAGGGGAACACAACGATCTTCACAAACACCACCAGTCTGTACTTTGACCCCAGAACCTTCTCCACCTTCATCCACACTGATAAACCTAAATACTCACCGGCAGACAGAGTTAAAATGAGGATTGTGTCTGTCCAAGCCGACAACCAACCTCTAAAAGGCAGTGTGGATATCGCTATATGGGTAGGTCTGACTTCTTTATACAACATCTTAAAATAGACGAAAAAAATACTGAACTGTACAGAATGTAATTTAGATATTGTTGGGTGGAACTGTTCTCAGTTTTATTTTTGATGGGTTAAAAGTCCTGTCTGAAGACCCCGTTTTGTCTTGTGTCTTTAAAACAGGATCCCTTGGGTAAAGTCGTCCAAAGGTGGAATTCAGTTGAAAGTCATCTTGGAATTGTGTCAGCAGAGTTCCAACTGTCTAGGAGTTCACCCCTTGGGTTGTGGAGAATTGTGGTTACTGTGAATGTAATGTTACAGTGAAATGAGTTAACGATCATTCTATTTACAAAAACATTCATAAATGTAAAGTTTATTAAACAATATATGCACCTCTAACAACAAGGATTAGACAAAATACATTTGCATCTTCTATCTCCATAGGGAATTGTCACAGAGAGGGAGATAGTTGTTGAAGACCATGGTAAGATGCCTGAATGAAACAGTCCTGTTGCCTTCATGATCTAAACACCCGGGATAGTAATCCAAACATCCTGTATTCTATTGCTACTCCAGAGCCTCCTTACTTTGATGTTGTGGTACTCACTGCACCAGTAATCTTGCTTGGAAATGACATCTCTGGGACTGTGAAAGCCCAGTAAGTAATTTACACAAGATCTTAAAAAAAATAATGTAATCAAAACTAGTCTGTTTAGTTGTAACTAAATAATCAGTTAACATTAACCAAACAATTATTGGACATTTAGTCCAATTCATACATTTGAAACTGTGTATTGCTTTCCAGGCACCCGGACGGTCACATAGTGAATGGCACACTATCCATATATGTTGAGCTAGTGTCAGTTTCAAACAACTCTGGCCATCCATTTATCCTGAATCAAACAAAAGAGGTGAGGCTCAACAGATCAGCTCATTCACTAGACCAAACAACCATTATCTAAATTGAACCAAATTAGACTTAATAGCAGAAACTAGAAATTGAAAGCCAATTTGTTGTATGTCTAGACAAATCTAACATACCCTACGACAAAGTAATGAGCATAAGCCAGACATAAGAATGCTGTCAAAGGATATGTGAGACAATCACATTTTGGCTCACGCTGTCTTTCAGATCCATGGGGCCACAAAGTTTTTCTTTAGCAGAGATAGTCTGCCTGCAGGATTAGAGAATGACCAGCACCTCCTGTCTGGTAACGATAGCATTATCTTGAGCATCACTGCCTCTGTCGCAGAGGTCACTACAGGTGAGCGGGTTTTGTGTCATTGCTGTAAAAGAAATTCTGAGCATTTGCTTTATATGTATTTCATCAAATTTATGTTTTAACCCCATCTTGTAATTGTTTTCTGTTCTGTCACTAAAGGGCTCAGAATGAACAGAACCGTGGCAGTCAATGTTACAAAGAAAGCATTTGATCTTACATTTAACAAATTCCCACATGTACTGAAGCCATCATTACACTTCTCCACACAAGTTAGTATTTTTAGTTCTTCGTGACCACACGTCTTTTTTTTCACTAAAAAGTTCACTAAAAATATTTTGTTTTATTTTTGATCAGATAGTAATTGTAAAGTACAGGAAATGTTCTTTAATATCCCCTCTGTTATCACAGCTTCAGATATCCAGGTATGATGGACAGCCGTTGAGCACAGTGGATAGAATAAATCCCGTATCGGTGGAAGTTACTCAAATGTCTACCAAGGCTTTGCTACTGGAACTAACTCCTCAAGACACCATGGCTGAGGAAGTCAAAACAACCAGCACAATGACTATCTCAGTGCCTGAGGATGGGATTGTACACATTGAGTTTGTGTTACAAGATCAAGTTGAGAAGTTAGTAATCCAGGCGAGTACCATGGAGCCTTTCCTGTTTCATTATCCTGTGACAAATTATATCCCTTAGGAAATGAATAATTTTGTGTTTCACGACTGATCTGACGAGCTGCAAAGTAATCTGGGATGATTAAACCTTCTCACTTTTTCTAAATTGTTAGCAAACTAGGAATTCTACAATTGGAGGGGTGTTGATCTGAGGTGTGAATGTGACGTGACTGTTTCTGCAATGTGTTCCTGTGTAGGCTCTTTTCAAATCCAGCAAAGCTGTTCTAGAGCTCCACGACAACCACCTGTCTCCTAATGGCTCCTACATTCAGATCCAACCAATCACGGCTTTCCCTGTCCAGGTGACAGTATGACATCCATTTCTGTAAAGTGTGCAATAAGCACAAGTCATCTCTGCTAATGTGTGTCTCAGTTGCCAATTGACGTTTGCTTTGTTCCAGCTTGGGCAGCCCCTCCATATACGTGTGGAGAGCACTTTTCAACTCACCGAGCTTCACTACGTGGTAATTGCACGTCACAATCATAACAGCAGAAAGAAGCAGCAGTGTTTTGTCTGGCAGATCACAAAAACAACAATCCAACAATTAGGATCTACGCTTTAGAAAGCACTCCCCTCTTGATGATATGACAGGACTTTATAATCCCTCATCGTGTCTCTACGTGCCGTGTTTCCAGGTGACCTCCAGAGGTCAGGTGGTGGCCGCGGGGACACGGCACTCGGAGTCCTTCTACCTAAGCCCCACGGTGTCCTGGGTCCCCATGGCCTGTGTCACTGTCTACTGTGTCCAGCCCGACGGAGGGATTACCGACCACGCTGTGCACATGCCTGTTGTCCCTCACAACCACGTAAGACCTGCCCTCTGCAGTAACGGCATCGACAACAACGGTTCACTGTTTACACCCGCAAAATCACCCGGTATACTTTAGTGTCACCAAACGTAGCGCTTCATGTCGACGTTTCAGACAGACCATCAATGGAAGTAAAGTAGGACAGGTTTCAGATCGGGTGAATCATTTTTAACGTAGTTCAATTGGAATTGTTCGAGTGATGCTTGGTGATTGTGTTTTCCTCAGGTTTCTCTGAACTGGAGCGGGGACACTGTCGCACCAGGGGATGAGGCAGCCTTCTCTGTGGCTGTGTCTGAACTGGTCTCCCTCATGGGAGTACTGGCCATGGGAACGGAGGACCCAGCCCCTGGGATGGACCATGACATAGCAGAGGAAAAGGTTACATACCCATCAAGCATGATCGCATTCCACGCTGTTAATCCTTGCATTACAGTGAATCTTTATAGCGGTTAACCACACCCGTCTAATGCACAGAAATGGTTGCAGCTCATATGTCTATGAAAAGCATCAAAAGGTCGAATCAGAGGTTGTTTCATGGTCAAAGGTAAGCACTTTTATCCCAGGATTGTCTTCTATAATCCTTTCTCAGTCAACTGCTTATCTCAGTCTTTGGACTCTGTTCCCGAGGCTGGTCTGACTGGATGTAATAGAGCTGGGGTCCATTGTGTTAAGCTATATGTCTGTTTCTGATCGGTGGTACCTGTAGTGGTTTGGGTTGAGGGTGTGCCCAGGTGCTAGGGGGCCGGGATGAATGCAGGACAGCTACATTTACACCACAAGGTAGTGCCAAAGGACCATTCTTTCTGTGGTTTCAACAGTACTAGAGCACGTTGTGTCTCAGGGGATACTGTACCAAACAGAACCTGAAGAAGCCAACTGGTCATCGTTGTTTTGCGTGATACCATCATGAAGAGGGTCTGACCCATATCTTTAGGAGGGGGATAGAGATGCTTCATCAAGGCTGTCGTTAGACAACGGAGGCTCTTGTTTCTGTCCTAAGTTGCAGTATCGTCAAAGCATGACTGTAGGCGAGGCTGTATCGATGTTTCTGTGGCACAATAGTTTCAAATTACGGGATAGTTGACTCCAGAATGAAGAGGGAACACATACCTATTGTACTTTCAAATATGCTGTATTTGTGATGGTATGTTACGTTAATAGCCTCAGGTTTAAATCCACTGTTTGTGTTTGCTCTCTTGTTTCAGGTTTTGAATCGTGTGGTGTTAACAGATGCCAGATTGCAGAGGACAGGGGACTTTGATCAATTTGCCTTGGGTAGGTTACATATGAGAATACATCTGTTAAAAACTACATATTGTTAACAAAGAAATATTATAGAAATGACAATTAATTCATACCACATTACAAGCTCAAAAAGTAAACCTATTCCCAGTAATGTTATTCATCATTTTGTTGAGCTTTTTGTATGTATTTCAAATGTTATAATTTTCCAACTTAAAAAGGAAATGGGCTTAAAGAACATACACAAATTTGTTGTATGTAAATATTAAGCATCTATTTGTCCCCTGTTAGCACATAAGGAGGCCCGTCTAATGAGTGAGAAGTATTGGAGAGACCTGATAGGTCAGGCCAAAACATGGCTTTGGGTGGATGGTAACATAAGGTAAGGTTTGTATGGGTTAACCTCGCATGCATCTCCTGTACTCCCACTACCCCAAATCAGAGGACCTAACGAAAACATTCCATCTGCCATACCAGTGAGTCCACATTGACCAGCGTGCGTGTGACAGCACCAGACAGCATGTCTTCCTGGAGAACCACAGCCTTGGGGATGTCAGAGAGCCGTGGCTCAGGGCTTTCTCCCGTAGGGAAAAGAGTAAGAAGAGTAAGTAAGACCCAAACGTGGAACTTTGGCATGTTTTGCCAGTGGCCTAAACTAGGCTTTTGTACTGTATCAATAGCACAGTGCACCATACGTCTCATTATCAGTTCCTCCACAGATGCTCAATGACTTCTCCATGTCTTTGGACGTGCCTGCTTGCATCATCAGAGGAGAGCAGCTGGTCCTGGAAGTACACATCGTCAATAACCTAAAGAAAGACCTCGAGGTACACTCACTGTACCGTTGCACATTTTTCTTCTTATTTTCTTTTCTAAGTTACAAATCAGTTATGGCTGTTTTCCTATGTTTTCATTTCATACCCATTTCCTTTTATGATATAATTGAAACATGCAACTACTATTTGCTTCTTACCTGTATAATCTTTTTTTCCCAGTCCCATTCAAACATTGAGTTTTTTCCTATTTCATTGACCCCTTCTCTACAGATGGTAGTGGTGGTAGCAGAGAGCAGTTCTTATAAGTTTGTCCTGGCAGAGCAAGGAGATGTTTCCATGGTGAACGCGCGGAAAATTACGGTTAAAAGTCAGGGTGCAGCCACAATTCTCTTTCCCATCAGGCCCCTGGTTCTGGGCAACATGGAGCTCAATGTGGACGCCATATCAGCTGAGGCATCAGACACGATTGCTCGCACCATGCTTGTAAAGGTATCGAACAGGACATCTGCTGTTTTGTTGAGTTTGTCGTTCGTGTAAACGGATGTTTACTGTTACTTCCATTTACAGTATTAACCTAAACCAGACTAACTTAGATTGCACTGAGGCGATTTAAAATAGTTGCTCAGAAATCAATTTCTTCAAGGACAAATTCAAATATGGACCAGAAAACCATCATGCTGTTGCTTGTGATTCGTCAGGCGGAGGGGATCGGGCAGGCCATCTCAGACACTCTGTTCCTGGAGCTGGCCCCGTCCGAGCACAGCTTCTCCACCACCATCCCCTTCTCCTTCCCTCCAGATGTGGTGCCGGGCAGCCAGCGGGCCCATGTGGCAGTGGTTGGTATGTTTACCGTTGGTCTGTTTCTTTTCTGCCAACAGGGGTTCCATTTGAGAAACCTTTTGGATTTAGATTTGGGGAACTGGACCGCAGCGTGTGCCTACTTTTCATTTTCTGTTTGCATGACGGGCTTCGGGCCCCTGCACATCAAATACCAAGCCGCCTTCGAGAAGTATCGGGTTGTGTATGACGAACGCGGAGATGATAGCCATGGGAAATCTGTTTACTGCGAGCAGATTCTAAGCAGCTGTCAGTTTGTTTGTTTGAATCCAACTTAGGGCCGGGAGTGTTGGTAATTTATCAAACAAATAAGGGCGAGTTAAAACGTTTTATTGTGGGGATGCTAAACTCTACGGACACAATACTTGTTGTGTTTATATGCGAAAGCTGAGTAAACACCAAGTGACGAGGCTGTGGCCAGGATACTGAGATGCCCTATGGCTCCATTGAGTCATTTGTATACTCCCTCGAACGTCATGCTTGCGCTGCACTCCCACTAGTTAAGCTTGATGCTTGTGCTGGAACTCCACCTGTCACACTCAAATCCTGCCGCTGTTCTTCTGGTTAATGACGCCGTTTGACGCAGGTGATATCCTGGGCCTCTCCATCAACAATCTGGACTCTCTGGTTCAGATACCTCACAGCTGTGGGGAGCAGAACATGGTCCACTTTGCTCCCCACGTCTACATTTTGCAGTTTCTGGAAAAATCCCCCAAGAAGTACCAGATGATCCAAGACTGGGCTCGCCAGGCCATGATGGAAGGTGATCCTTACCCATATTCTTATGTGGTATTGATAGTTTGTAGCCAAAGTAACCTGGAGAAACACAATCATGCTCTTTATGGTCTTATGGAAAAATGCAGTGACTTTAAATTATAATAACAATGATACCTTTATTTGTAAAGCACTCTCCTTAACAATGTAAAATTACTTTGTGTGTCTTTGTAATTTTCCAATTTGTGGTCAGGCTACCAGAGAGAATTGTCTTACCAGCGAGATGACGGCTCTTTCAGTGCTTTTGGAAACAGTGACACCTCTGGTAGCACATGGTAAATCTCGTCTAAGTTGTAGTTAAAAGTTAAGTGCGAGATACTGTGCACTAAAGCAGCAGTTTTTATCCTAAACACCAGCCTCTCGTCAGCAGTGTGGAATAACATATCTCCCTCCATGCACTGTCTCCTCCGACCTCAGGCTGACAGCCTTTGTGCTGAGGTGTTTCCTTCCGGGCCGCGCTTTCATCCAGGTGGAAAAGAGTGTCATCTCCAGGGCCATGGCCTGGCTGGTTGACCAACAGGGGCCCCAGGGGAGCTTCACCGAGGCAGGAAGGGCTGTCCACACTGAGCTCCAGGAAGGGCCAGAGGACAGCACTGTGGCTCTCACTGCCTACGTAATGATGACACTGCTGGAGAACACCACTTATATGGTGAGGCGAGCAACCCGTTGATAAACTGCTTCAAAACAAAACAATTGCCCATGCTCTGTCACTTTTATTTTTGTCCGGTACTAGTTCCAATTATCGAAACAGATTTCAACCATTCTCAAATGACTTCCTGATACACCTGCTGCTTAGACTCTTGTAGCAGAGGACTCTTGTGGAAAAAAATAATACCAAAACTCGTGTTGTAGAAGACTAGTATACAGTAATAGCCAGTTTTTTTTCCCTGCTGCGTGTTATGCAGGCAACGGTCATGTCCCCAGGCAACATTTCGCTGACTCTACAGTACCTGGAGAACAGGGTGAACAGTGGCGTGTCCAGTAACTACAGCCTGTGTCTAATGGCCTATGCCCTGGCCCTGGCCAACAGTCCTGTGGCTGCCACTGCCCTGGCCCAGCTCAGTGCCAGAGCTGATATGAAGGGTGCAGTAGCAACGCACATGGCCCACCAACCAAGTTGATCAATCGGGAGAAAAATCATTGTCACACTCTATTTTCGATTTTTTTTTTTGTGTTTTAAAAAAAAAAAATTTAATTGAGAAATGTTGATCAGAGATAATCTTGATTATCGTGGAGAGATATTTTGCTCATCATGACCGTCATTACAGTGCTTGAGATAACATCGGCACTTCACCATACAATGTGCACCACAAACCAACAAGAACCGTCTTCAGCAACGGGTGCTTTTCTCTTTTAGACGGGGTCATGACCTGGAGCTCGTCCAGAGGTCCGGTGTCGTACAGCTGGCAGGCGAGCTCGGCGCAGATCGAGATGGCCTCCTACGTGCTGCTGGCTCTGTACCAGAGGGCCAGCATTGTGGAGGGCATTGACCTCATGAAGTGGCTGAGCAAGCAGAGGCACTACCTGGGAGGCTATGGGACCACTCAGGTCAGAGGAACCTTTTGAAGAGCCTCTTTTAGAACTAGCTTAGTTTAGCATATAGTCAACAGTATACCTACTGGTACAGTGAGGATAGTTTGTTATGTCTAATTTAAATATGTGGCTTTTAAAACCTTAACCCACATCCAGTAATCCCCCCTTTTCACGGAAATGCAAACGCTGTTGTAACCTTTGACCTTCTGATTCCTACAGGACACAGTGGTAGCCATACAGGCCCTGTCCTACTATGCTGCCTTCAGTGGGTCTGACGCCATCGACGTCACCGTCAGCATTACCTCCGGCTCTCGCCCCCTGTCCCGATTCGTCATCAACGCCACTTCCTATCTTCTGCCCCAGAGTCAGGAGGTAATGGTGTACTTGAGGATTAGTTTAAGGTTGCATGCATAGGTTTCAAAGCTGCTTAAAATAAAGGTATATTTGCAATCGCATATTTTTGTGCTAGGTTTTGACAGTGGCAAAAGTTACATTGCCATGTGTGTGGAACAAAATCAGGGTGTTATCCTTTTCAGATTGACGCTACGGAAGACTTGCTCGTCAACATAGAGGGAAGAGGCTTTGCCTTATTGCAGGTACACTGGCTTTAATGGACTGTTTAGTCTGTTCAATGGCCAATTGCTGAAGCATTAAAATAATCGGTAATTGTAAATGTGATTTTGCTGTGCAGTTTGTGAGAAATTTGTTTTTTTTGGGGGAAATGTATGGGACTCCCCATCAATCCTATAAACCCTAACCACCCACACATACAAAAAAACGTACGCCATAATGTGGAATTGTATATGCACAGGATATTCAAAAGATGCATATTGTATGGTAGCTCAACATCACAACACATTGATTGTGAAGGCTCGTGTAAAACAATGTAATATACTCCCTCTGCCATCAGCTTTGTAGACCTGGCCTTCCTGTCTGCTCTTTGTTTGTGTCTTGATTGCATTTTGTAGTCCTGATAATATGGTTGTGATCGTGATGTAAACCGAATTTGATGAAGCCTCAACCATTTCGAGGCCTTCTACCCTGAATCAACATGCGTATTTGCATATCTAACGTCAAGCTGTGCACATATCTTGAAAAAAAGTGTACACAATCCTGATAATCCTATCTTTTCGATTCCTTGTCTCATGCAGAGGAATGTCTTCTACAATTTGAAAAGCAGTGCGCTTTCCCAGGGATACCAAAACAGCGCAGATCACGAAGGTTTCTCCCTGAAAGTCAATGTCATTAACAGTAAAGGAGACCTGGACCGCATGCTCTTGTCAATATGTACAAGGTAGGTTTCAATGCCGGAATGTCTAACCGGTATCATCATTTTTTTTCTATGTAATGGACAGAGAGATTTTAGCCACACTTTTTATGAATGTTACTGTAAATGGCATTTTACCATAATTGTATTCATCAACACTTGCAACACATTGATGCTCGAATCCAATACTGTGTAAGAGGTTGAGGAACGTTCTCCTCTGGTCTTGGTCAGGCTGTTGGAGAGCCAGATGTTTCCACAGACAGGCATGGTGCTGCTGGATGTTGGCCTTCTCAGTGGCTTCATCCTGCAGCCTGACTCTGTGGCCACCGGAGACCTGATCAGGAAGGTGGAGACATCCCCTGGCCAAGTTAACCTATATCTAGACTCAGTAAGTCTGTTTACACACGTTGAAAGTGGTGATGAAAAAGTGTAAAATGATGAGGAGGAGGATGAGGAGGACGACGATGATGATGATGAGATGTAATGTTGTAACTGAAGCTGTGGGGTGCCGTTTGTGTCGTTCGCTTCCTGATTTTCCAGCTGACAACCTCAGAGGTGTGCATCGCACTCCCACTGATCAGAGTCTTCAGAGTGGCGCTGGTGCAGGACGCTCTTGTGCAAGTGTATGACTATTATGAACCTAGTAAGTCATATTCTATAGTCCCAAAAGTGACATAGTATTTTGTAAAACCTTAACATGAACCACTATTTTACTAATTTGATTGGGTCTAAAATGTGTTGCTGATTCTGCTGATTGCCTGCTGGTTAAAACAATGCCTTGGAGAGCACTGTATTACCACATTGTAAGGTATCCCGTTTCGATAAACATACGCCCACGTTTACAGGACGGAGAGCAGTGCGGACGTACAACTCGGATCTCCTGCGCAACATGGACTCCTGTTCGTTCTGTGGCAGCAACTGCAAGGAATGTGGATCGGGAATCTTTAGGAACTACGCCAACTCTGCTGCAGCTTCAATTACTATCACCGCCTGGGGTTTGGGAGGTCTATTTGCTGCTGTCACGGCTTTTGTACTTTCATAGTTTTGACTGAGTTTACATTTACACAGGTAGAGAATTTTGAGTTGGATGGTTAATACAATTATTACCAGTGATATGATGACACACCATAATCTTGACCAATGAGTACAACAGGAGTGATACAGCTTTTGCATAATGCTGTAAATATTATTCACTGAAGATTTACATTTATTTTTGTAACAGTGTTGCCTTTCTCCAATGTATGAATCCATGTGGCATTTTTTAGGCTGCGTTTTGTACTGTACAATGGGCTGAATAGCTTTCCTTTGCAAATGTCTTAAACTGAGGTTTATATGTGTCTTAATGTTTTAGTCGATGTTGAAATTCAAACTATATCCTTATGTGCTGTGATTTAGATGAGCAACTATTTCCTCTTCTCAAAGAAAATGAGCGAGTAAATAAGTTTTGAAACAAGGTGGTGCCCTTTTGGCAAAAGAAGGCTGGCAAAATACACTGAAAATGATAAAAAGCCGATATAATAACTTTCCTTTCTGCAAATAAATCAGTCTCTGAATTCAATATGTTTAGCTTACAATGATAGTGGCATCTGGCCCTTGTGTGCTCTAATATGAATCTGGCCACTATCAGAATGCCACTTCAAGGTTGTATTGGGCAAGAAGGAATGGAGTGTTTAAACATTTTAAGCCATAATACACTAAGCCATAATTTGAATGCTTAACTGGGTAATATACCATGCACACATGAACAGAACTCTTGGAGAACAAGACCTTTCACTACCCTTTGTGAAATTTCCCCAAAATATTTATTTGGGCCTCAAGAGGGTGCAGTGCACATTCTTTTTGCACACCGGCAGCCTTCTGGACAAAAAAAAAAAGGGTAGGGGTGTCTTTAGTTATATACAAAATCACATCATATTGCTCATGTTATCAAAATCCTATAACTTCTACAAATATTGCTTTGCTGCCTTAATGCTATGTGATCGGCATGTATGTCCTCATTAATACGAAGAAGATGAGAAAGATGACCTACTTGAAAAATTTAAATAAAATAAAAAGTTCTGGGTATATTTCACAATACAGACGTACAGGCTTACATACTGATCATATGTATTACATACTATCATTTCACAAAAATAATGACACTTATGGCAAGAGACTAATTCAAAACGGCACCCGCATCATCGTGTTGGGCTCCTACACAGGGGGACTCGCGAGCACCATGGGAATGTAAACGTTGTCAAAGTGGGGAGGCAATGAACACACCCCTCCACACATACGCATGCAATCTATCATTACTGAACATAAACATGTCTGGTCTCTGTATACACGTTTAGAGTTTTTAGTGCAATGCCTGTGATCATCTCAGTAAGTCCACAGCGCCGATATGGGAAACGCACAGACGTTCCATTCATAGGCGAGCGATTAATGTGTTGTTTATAAAGCTTGCTGGTAGTGTCTTTACCATGCTGCACATGAAACATCTGGCAAGACTGATGCTGCTTGACTGACAGTTGGTGAAACCGTTTCACTTCCCTAACACTAGATGGCATGCTTGGTATTATCTCGACCATGTCCCTCGAGCCCTAAATCTTGAGTAAGCTGATAGAATCAGACCAATCAGGAAGGGGGTACAGGAAGAAACATAGAGCATTTAGGATTTGTGAGATAACTTTCTATATACATCTTGACGTAGAAGCATCAAGTAAAGCCCAGTTGCTTGTAATTACTAGCAAGCAAAGCATTCAGTTTAGGGTTAAACATTTTAAACAAACTATTTAATCAAGACTATATCAGCATTGACATCTATCTTATTTTGGTTAGGACAGAAATGTTATGTGCTAGATTTTGCTGTATGTATATTTAGGAAAATCTTTTAGACTAGCTGTAAAGAAGTAGGCCAAATAGGAATCTACCTTGGCAAGATGATTTCATGTGTCAACAGAGTGTGCTAACAGCATGAAGGAGGGCTTGGGGGACAAGAATGGTCCTAACTATTGTTTGTCTAAAAATCTCATGGATTAACTGCATGTTTACAATGAGATTAAAGGAAATTACGCTGCATATTAAGATGAATGTGAATAGTAAAGGTTACAGGGATCTTGCCAGTGAGGCACAATACAACCAATACCAAAAGCAATACCTTCCTGGTTGAAAAGTATGATCATGTAATGTTCAATAATAATTTATTACATTTGTGCTCATCACTTCAGTGGCCATCGTTACCCTAAATGAATAAATACTGTTTATGCTCTGAAAGTATGTCCCAAATAGTTCTAACTGGAAGACCTGCTGATTTCAGGTGATCTCACGTTGAAATTTGGCAAAAACAAGCCAGTCAAACAGTCAAACAGATTAAAAAAGGGTAATATTCCCTAGGCAACATCCGTTGGAAGGATATTCACCAGTTGTAATAACATGGAAAAAGAAAACACACAAACACGTATTATGGAAACCTGATACAGTCAACTAGACAAAGACAACAGAGCTCACATCGACATCAAAGAATAATTGAGGGCTCCACATTTCCAAATATCCAGTGATAATTAATGGCTTTTTATGTCTGCTTTTCATGTCTGCTGCCATCATCAGGACAGTACGTTTGCTCGGCACGGCAGGCTTTAGACATCGGGGTGAGGCATGGAAAATCCCTTTGAACCTGGGCCCCACCCAGAGCGAGTGTGTATTTACCTAACCTCGGGCTGCTCTATCCCCCGGGTGACCGGGCCCAGGCCCGCTCAGACAGCGCCACTGCTCCCGACAGGACACATCCATCCCAGACAGGGGGGGAACCACGTGAGGAATAAAGGTAACACCAGGATAGGTTTGGGTCATTCTGCTGTATGTAAACCCCCCTCTCCAACAGCACAACAGAGGTATGGCTCTTTCTGGTAGGGGTGATGCTAAGCGGAATCAGTCTGTCTAATTCTGTGTCATCGCAGGTAGAGCGTAGTCCAGATTCCCAGAAGACAAGTTGGTGTGTGATCGTGTGTGTGTGTGTGTGTGTGTGTGTGAATCCGGGAGCAGCCGTACCTATAATATTTTTTTATGACTAATATGATGGTCGAAGAAGTCAACTTGAGACATAACTCATTCAATGCATTAAGAGGCCGTACCAGGGTTTTCAGGAATTTTATTTGACTTATTCTTACACCTACCTCCCTTAGGTATCCATGTGTGAATAGATCTACACAGGCAAAAGACCATAGAAGACTCCTTTCAGGCACCATTGACAATAAGAACAACTGACCGAAGCGGCCCTTAGAGTGGTGAAATGACCCTATCACGCCTGTGACTGGGATTGATTGATTTTGTCTGACGAGGCCCAAACGATGCCTATGGGCTCGATTAATCAAGCCTGATGTTTTGGCGCGTGAGTCAGTGGAACACTGTGATCTGTAAAAGTCCGCATGTGTGTTTTTACGAGAGCAGCCGAATGAGTGGCACACGGTAGGGGATAGACTAAACTTAGCGACGGCTACTGCACGCACAGGGGGAGCCCCCTGAACCCAAATATAACTTTAGTCTCAGGCACTGCATACCTTTCCATTCATTTTTCACCCTGGTCAATGTTGCTGGCCCAGAGTCAGCCACCACACATTTCCTCTACCACCACGACCAATTAGGTTAACTAGAAGCAGGTGGAAAGTGAGTGGCACTGTGAACACCCGTGTGTGTGTGTGTGTGTGTGTGCGTCGTAGAGAGAATGAAGATACCGCCTGTGTGTGCATATGCATAAAGTGTGTATCTGATTGGCATGGGTTTGTAAGCCATGGAAAATGTGAGGGTCCTCCCTACCACTTGATTGGGGCCATCACTTTACGGTTGGACTAGCGCTGATGTGGGCGCGTGATCAGCTTTGATTGTTCTGTTTTGGGAAAACACTTCCAGTTGATTTTTCACATGTGACACGTAGGTCCGTGCAGCAGCAGCAGAGATTGTGGGTATGATTAACACAAAGGCAGGAAAAATAAACAGTTCCTCAATGTTATTTCAATGCCTTGGATTGGATAAGAATGAAGATTTGAACAAACCAGAATAGGTCTGAAATATATCAGCTTATTGCTTGGATAAGGGCTCGGTGTGTAAGTATGGTACATAGTACAGCTCATAGTTGAATAAGATAGTTTAATAAGATACAACAAACTATAAAAGCGTATTGATTTAAAACACAAACTAAGGTAGGACACACACATTGGCAAATGCACATGCTCAAACACGCATGCACACACACAAACACACATTCGCAACTTGTAGTCTGTTGCCTGTCTAACCTTGTCAGAGTTGAGCAGTTTTCTGTCACAGTTAAAATACTTTTGCAGGAGAGCTTATGTTATAAAAGTCAAAACCGTGTTTTTTCCACCGCTACCGGGCAGTGATGTGCATTGGGTCCAGTCTGAGTGATGGAATTATGGAGAGGCACACCGGGTATTCACCCACCAGTGTGTGCGAAGGCTGAAATATTTTTGGTCTACATACCTCTCTTTCTCTCTTTCTCTCTCTCTCTCTCTCTCTCTCTCTCTCTCTCTCTCTCTCTCTCTCTCTCTCTCTCTCTCTCTATGCTTTCTAATGGTTTCCAATGGTTCATATTTTGGGATTTTCTGTGAAACAAGTAGAGAATTTTCACACAAACACACACACACACACACACACACACACACAGGTCAAAAAGACATAAGCAAAGCAGACATTTACATCCAACATGCATGTCAGAGGGATCATCCAAGTCTGCAATAAGTGATGCCAGAGTTGATGTGTTCCAGTGTTTGTACGTTTTATCGGTTAAGACCTGTTCTATATCATGTGTATTTCTTCTCAACATACAGCAGCTGTGGTAGCATGTAGATCCTTACCATCCAGAAGACGTGTTGTTCATTTCTACGCAGTAACTCTGATCCGGCACCCTCTTGATGATTGAGTAGAAAAGGATCACTGTAACTACTTTTTTCACAGCAGACTCTCTGAACTGACAACTGGATATATGACAAAATGGATCGACCTTTGCAGGTTAAGGGACAAACTTCACCTTCTTGAACTCTAGACCACTCATATTTCCCTTTACGCAACGGTACAATGGATTGTGTAAAACCGAAGGAGCACAGATGCTGCGCGGCCATTATGATGACGAATATACGGAGAACTAGGCAAGAATTTTGTTAGGACATCAATGGACAGTGCTAGATACACATTCCTGAAATTATTATTGTATAAGTGAGGTGCGTGTGGTTATGTGTGTGTCGTGTGAGAACTTGAGGGGATCAAAGACCCAAAGGATTAGACATGGTGGACTTGGATGCATTAGTGCACCTTCAGGAGCAGTCACAGAACATGACAAATACATGGTACGGGGCCGCCAGTGCAAGTAGCCCATCGATCAGAAAAAGAAAAGACATCAATTCACCCATGCTCGTTAGCGAGACCCAATCCATGTGCCGATCCCCCCCTCACTCCCCTGTGAGGTTCACATGGAGACCCCGGCACCACATCAGGACTCCTGAAACTCTCTCTGCCGCCCAATGACGGATCGTCCCGGGGGTCAGAGTTGAGCTGTGCGCCAGCCACGCCCTCTTCCCACCGCATCGGTCCTGACCTCTCTGTCCCCCTTCCTACTGACTCTGTAGCGGACACGGACTCCCCCCCCCCCCCTCCAGACTGGGGTTCCCTCTAATCCTCTCCTGGGGAAGCAGACCGCAGACCAGCGGGCAGAAGACCGCTGCACTCTCTGCCGTGCCTGGAATTTTCTTTTGATGGCTTACTCCGGACATCTGAGCACCACATGAGTCCACTGGTCTGGCAGACTAATGTGTGACTCACACACACACACACACACACACACACACACACACACACACACACACACACACACACACACACACACACACACACACACACACACACACACACACACACACACACACACACACACATACACACACACACACACACACACACACACACACACACACACACACACACACATTCATACATATCTACACAGGACATACCCATGTGCATATACATACCGTGCACTGGCATGGGCAAACTGACAACCATCAAAAAGATAAGCATGCACATTCATAGAGACACATATACGTAGTCTTCACAGCAGCCCCCCCCCCCCCCCACACACACACACACACACACCTAAACTGATGGAAACCGTGGAAACCGTTACTCTCCAGTACTTGGACATAAGCGAAACATAAAATGTGATGTATGGTGCTCTTTAAGGACGAGAGCCAGAGCAGAGCAACACGTCTGCAATCTACCCTCCCTCTGGATCAGAATGGGAAAGACGCGTCAGGAACAACAATGTGAAACCACAGTATTTGTAGATGTTAGCTATTCCAATAACCTGCCCTGGTCAACTGCCTTACTGCACAAGCTATGTTTGGATTAGTTATACAAAGTGTTTTGGGAGCGCATGCATGTGAACTCATACCATGTTTCCTGTCTGTGACTTATTATGTTAGGTCATTTCTCATGCATGTTGTATGCAGTACAGCAAACACTGATTTTAGGATGGATCCCAGAGATTGAAACATGTAAGTGCTGACCTGAATATGTTTGTTTTTGTACTGTTTGGAGCAGAAATATGCAGAACACATTGAGTGAGGATTACGGCCTTACATAGGTGATCCTCCTTCAGTTCAGTACCATGTGAGCTATGACCTGCAATGCAATGGCCTATAGGGGAGTTGAGAGGACCACCGCTGTCAAGTATTTCATGCCGTAAAGTATATCTGGAGAGACTAAAGTCTTCACGTTTAGCTGACCGACAAAAACACTAGGACACACCATTTCCTATTTGTTCAGCATTTCTGGAAATCCTAAAGCACTCCCTCTCAATTTAAAATGAAAAATAAAAACATAACGTATTGCTACCCCAGATGAAAACATACCTGTATATCATTGGACATGGCAAGGAACTGTGGATTGATTCTAGCCTGTAAATGGACAATTAGCTGCAATGAAAATGCATCTGCATTCAAAATGGACCTTTGACTGATGTGGTCCCATTACTCTGTCCTGTCATAGAGGGTGACTGATTGATCACGGAGTGCTGTGTGTGCATGAGTGGTGATGCCTTGACCCCAGCCCCTACGCCATTACTCCTCCTCTCCTCTAAGACAATCTCCACCATGTAATGCAAGCCCTATACAAACTTGAAAAAAAAGTAAAGGAGAATGGAGTGGAAAAAAGAGGGGGTTTATATAGGGAGAGATGAATTAAAGAAATGGAGAAGATGGATTAAGCATGCGAACATAACCCCCCCCCCCCCATTTTCTGTGGTGTAGAACAGCCCATTATATTGTCTAGACTGTCTCTGATGTATGAACATGGGTCGGACCACTAAGCCCTCGGGGGGGTGTTTCTGAGTCCATCCATCTGGATTTGAAGGCACCATCACACCAGGCGCTGTGGAACCTCCAGTCTGAATGCCAGGAGCCTCTGTGCTTATGTCATGGAAACCATGGCTACTTCTTTTTTTTAATTGGTTAATTGGACTGCATCGTCTTTCAACCCGTGTTTTAAAGGCAAACCAAAAGTGTGTGTACATGTGTAAGGGGTCGAGCGAACGTGATCTGTGGCTTCCTGACTCAGAGCCACTCACATTTCCAACTGTAGTAATCACATGCTTTCCTGGCCAGATGGTTCACGGTCTTGGGGGATTCAGTGGAGCCTGGGGGGGGGGGGGGGGGGGGGGTGATTAGTGTCTTGTCTCCCTTGAGTCAGACACTCAGCATCTCCTCCTGACAGTAAGTAGTTACCAAGAAACTTGGCCTTCAGCAACAACAATGGCGATAATTAACATGGGTTGATAAAGTTTTTTTTTCCCCTGGTGACTCTGTCCTATAAATCTATGTGCATGTGAACAAAGCAGTGAGGGTCCATTTCTCTTTACCAATCGAAAGGTCCTTACTCCAGCGCCAGGGCCAATCAATACTCCCTGTGAATTGATCGAGTTAAGATTTAGCAGTTTGCTGTTTTTTTAGATACTACATTCACACAGAAAATGCTCAACATGATGGATTTCCCATCTATCCCACAGCAGGGTTGACACCGGACCAAGCCCACAGACAGGCACTGGGCCTGCTGTGTGAGCGCACCATTCTTGGCTTGGCCTTCTCCACCGGCCTTTCACAGCTCTCCAGGGCCGCGGCATTTACCGTAATCTTCACATCAACGCGTGCCGATCTGGCAGAACACCCAGGCGAGCAGCTCTCTGGCCAAACAGTGATGCCAGTGGAGCCCTGTGAAAGCCAGCGGACCCTGTAGCCCTGGAGGACCCTGCCAGGGCCACCCCCTAAGCCCCACAGGGGAGAACCAGAATAGAGAAGGGAAACAATAAACTTTATACTCAGTGAAAACCCTACCGCCACCGCATAGCCAGTTCCCAAGGATTTGTTATGGTACTGGCTAAGAATGGCGAATAGTACGTTTGCATTGACAGCTAAGCTAGCTGTGGTAATATTGAATTCTGAAGTTGTTGCACTGATATATATTGTGTTGTAAATGGTTAGCGCAACAAATAAGGAACAATGGTATGAGCAATACTTAAAATAAATATACTGTCAGCCAACAGACTCAATATGTTCCAAGTGGATATCAGCTTTTCCTGTCTGACATATATACATAGCCAGACATATATTCATTCACTTTCACTGGCCATAAACCTCTAACAATTGGTCATTAAGCAGAGCTATTTTGTGTTTTCCCATACTTTGGTGTGTGAGCTGAAGAATAATGACACCAGTTGATTTTAACAAACAGATCTTAACACAAACGGAGGAGCCAAAGCAGGCTTTGCTCCATTCACTGTTACTCAAGCATGGAAGTCGCATGAAAAACTGTTCTTTGGCACATTTACGTCCTTTCAACTTTCACAGATTGTTAAATGGAGGGCTTAGTCCAGACAAGCAATAACACTATTTGTACTCCCAAGTTGTTAGTCCAATGTTTCCTCCCTTCCTACAGGCTGCAATTTGAAATGTTGGCACTAGAGGTTTAACCTGTCCTTCATAAAGAATTTCAACAAATCCTATAAGTATTGCTTAAGAATGAGACTTAAAATCATCTCATTCAAAGTATTTCTTGTTTGTTGTGTGAATGTAAAGTGCCCAGTGTTAACTGGACAGCAGGAGCTCCAAACTCATGCATGTGAAATAACTTCTACCATATTTAACACATTTAACAGGCATTGAATTGGCACCACAAATGCACAATAATTTATTTGTATTGAAAGTCTCTTACATTTTATTGAAATATGAATGTGATATTGTCATGCTATCTTCTCGTGGTATCTTTAAGGCTACGTGATGGCTACGTGTTGATTGTTATGTTTGTGCTTGATTTACTGTGAGCCAGGGGTTTGATCATTTCCTTATCCCATTAAGTAATTTAACAGTAGTCCACAGGGAACAGCAAAAAGAAAGGGGGCATTGACATCATCCGACATAAATAAGGCTGTCTTGGTTAACAATCTGCTGACACAGGTCCTCCACATAGGAAATGACCTAACACAGTATGTGAAATAAAACGACTGTTGGCGGTGGGTGCTGTTGAAAGCTTCCTTTCACCCAATTCATCTGGTGGTGGCGCAGCCCAGTGTGTGAACATGTGCCATGCAGCCCAGCGATAAGCCCATATTTGGGATAGCCAACCCCCATGGGATGAAGTCCCTGGACCACTCGCCACCACAGATCCAAGCTGGATCCCCCACGTGAGCACACGCAAAGCCCTGCTGTAGAACAAAGCCTTGTAGCAATCCTCCCTCGTACATAGTCAGTGGTCACCCTACGTATCCCGACCACTGGCGGCACAGCTTTTCCATTCGCCAATGGGCTTCATACTTTCCAAACCAGCCATGCAAATGTAGCTCCCAGGCCAGCTTTTCCGCTCGTTAAATTCAGTCCCAAACTCCCAGGCAGCAGAGCCAATCTTGTTGTCATCAGATTTCCCCCTCTAAAGAAACACAGCGATGCGTCGACTCAGCACTCCTGCGACTGGGGAGAGCTGTTTCTCTCACCGCATCATTTTATTAAATGTGAAGTGAGAAACCTCAACGTATTGCATGTCGGAGGTAGATCTCTCTCTCTTTCTCTCTCTCTCTCTCTCTCTCTCTCTCTCTCTCTCTCTCTCTCACACACACACACACACACACACACACACACACACACACACACACAGCTGTGTAAATTGGGAGAGTGTGTATTCAGCCCCTTGTGGCTGCATTTCAGCAAAATGTGGGTAAGGCCAATCACGACAATAGATGTGTGGATAATGCAATCATGGATCACCAGATAAAATGTGTCTGCTAAGCCTCATGTTTGGAACTTTATTGTTATCATTCCAGTGATTGTTCAGTATGTTTATTTCTCCAAGCGTGGACCAATGCACCATAAAAGCTGTGTTTTCTGCTGAAAAATGATGGTTTAGAGACTCACATCTGAAAACATGGAGTTGAGAGTTGAACAGTTTGTAGACTGTGTAAGATAAATGTGCAGGCTGCAGCCAGCCTTACTATCAGAATGTTCATTTTGTGCTGGCCAAAATAAATGGTCTATACTTATAAGGCTACAACGGATGGTCTTAATGGCCTTGCATCTTTGTGATGAGTGTCCTCATATACTTCAGCTGGCTAGAATTTCAGAGGAAATTGCATGCTATTAAGTGGTTGGAAAGTGCAGATGTTCTCACAGGGAAATAATTTCAACTCTCAAATACATTTTTTTTTCAAAGTTATTCGATTATTTGGCAAAACAAGAGACCAGACACATCTAACACGAAAACAAAAATCACAAGGAGCAGAATTGCAGTTCTAAATACTAAATAAAGTCTAGTAGTGCTTAAACTCAATTCAATCAGATTGTATTTGACCATCGTTGAGTCAATAATCAGCTGTATTGGATGTGGCTAAAGCTGTTTTACAGCCTTGTGGGTTCCTTTGAGAGCCTATTGATCTTTTTTTTTCACTGTCTCCAAAAGCAGGATGTCCATAAAGAAACAGCGGGTTTTTGGATTCGAGGCAGGAAGACAGAGGAAATGCCTGGGATACTTCTAGGAGGAAGAGCAGAAAATTGGAGGGAGTTAAAGAAGAGTTTTTTTTATCTAAGATGGAGGGTTTGTAGTTATTTCATGCATAACAACATTAGAACCCTAGAGTGGTATGATTGACTGGACGTGAGAGACCACATGGACTCAGAGATTGACAACACTACCTTGGACTGACCCCCCTGATACAAGAATTAGAAGAGACAAGGTGTGTACCTTACAGTGAGTTATCTACCACTAAAGCTAGCTTTGAGTTGTTTGTGTTTTGGCTCCCTCACCCTATAAAGAGTTCAGGGGTCACAGTGGAGGCCTGGGGTGAGAGGTAGCCAGCCGCTAAAGAAAACATAGTTACACAGTAGCAGGCTCATCTGAGACCCCAGACCCCAGACGTGGATGCCACAAGGGAGGCTGTGTGTGTGTGTGTGTGTGTGTGTGTGTGTGTGTGTGTGCATGGACTGGTAACACGATCCCAGACGGGGAGGATGATGTCATTGAGGGAAGCAGACCGGCAGCCAAAATAATGAGGCAGTGTCATGGAAGCATTGAGCCCCAATCACTCTTCTGTCTCCTATTTCATTTGCAGCACACCGCTCTTCCTAATGGATGTTCGAATGTAATGCATGACGTTTGAAAGAAACTTCTGGATTGTAGAAGTGGAGGGTAAGCATAGTGTGCAGCTCCGCTTGTATATTCAGGGCACGTCCTGTAGTCACACACGGGCCCTCGGTTAGGACCACCTCTGGGGCCCCTGCCTCCAGCCACTAGGTGTCACTGGCCATCTGCACCAGCGCTCCCTTCAACTGTGAGAGATGCGGATGCTACTATCAGTGCTGCACTCACAGCAGCATCATCATCATCATTCAAGCCCAACTTGTTCCATGCTCACCCTCTCTCTTTTCCCTTCTTTCACCACAGCCACTTCCCTAGCTCCCGGTCTGCAGTCTTGCATTGTGAAACATTCTGTCCAGCGCGCCAGACCGAGGACTCTCTTTTTCCGCCAGCATGCCTGCACACTTCCCCCTGTGGTCCCGTGCCACCAAGCCTGGACCCCACAAGATACTCTTTATGAACAAGGGGCTTCAAAAGTGGTCGAGGAAGTATGAGTTGCTCTGCTCTTCATCTGAGGCGGACTTAAATGGAAAAAAGTGCTTGTCACTTATGTGAAGACATAGTACTAGTAACTTCACATCCTCGAGATGAAGGGGCTTGTGCTAATTTCTGTAACTGCAACAGCCTTTGTTCGTTTATATCATTAGAGAAGTGATTTGGTAGAGGGTTTCCCTCCACATCCGCCCTGGCGAGTTCCACTGCGTTTTTAAACATGTAAAAGCAATTTCCCGTCTACCCCCCAAGTCCCTTCAGTCAAAACATACATGCTCCTGTATTGTGTAGTACTGTACAGCGCATACATGCCTGTTTTTCATTTATTTCTATACCAATGCTTTCAGCACCTATTAATAAGATCGACAGTAGGTAAATAAAGATTAACAATTAAGTTAAACAGGTCATATACATCAGTGGTTACATTCAAATGTCAGCACAAACATTTTTCTCCAGAGATGTCATGCCGAGTTTTTTTTTTTAAACCAGGATAGAGAGTAGTGAGTATAAAAGCTTCAATCCGGTAATTACAGTTGGAACCATCATAATAGAAGAAAGTGAAATGATTGCATCAAATTGCCTCTTTAATCCACACGTGGGCCCTTCTAACATTTCTGAGGCAGCTATGTCATTCAGCTTCATTAGCCGCTAACTTGACTGCACTTTACTACCCACAATAAAAGTAATTGCACCAACGACTCCACCACCTAATGTGAAATTGTACCCAAAGCCTTTCAATTTTGATTATCTTTCTAGTAAAAATTACAATGAAATTCTATTAAATTCCCATGCCGTGTGCTACATAAATGCAACATTCATGATGGTGAAGCACAAACTCGATGCTCTAATTTGACTGGATCTCAAATACTGACGTTATGTCAATAAAAGGAATTAGACGCATAGTTAATGCATGCCAGTGCTAAGACTTCCTCGTTAAAAAGTGATCTGTCTAAAAAAGCCAAAGGTAAATCATTAACATTACAGTGGTGTGCCCATATCTTTGAGTTTTTGCCTTCATTTCATAATCCTTGGTGCTGTACACTCAATAAGATGGCTTTCACATGAATTTGTATGCGTTTAGTAGTGTTCAGTTGGCTGTCATTAGCCATCACATGCTAGAGGTGTAGCTTTGAATTGTTTGGGTGAGTTTGCATTACATTTTCATAACAGTCCCCTTGGCATTTCATTGATGAAACCTACAGAGTTCCAGTTCTCCCGGGGCACAACTGTCCATAGACCTGTTTGGAAGGACAGGTTTTGCAGACTCACGGTAACTCACAACTAGTTTGCGACATGCCTTGTAAATTCCTGTGATGTTAAGGTATCTGTGTTGTACACACATGTTGGACTTTGACCCATCGCTTTACACCACATGTTTTACAACAAGCTTTACCATTACAAAAGACCCAGACAAAGTCCAGGAAAAAACTGCTGCACAGCCAATTTTTGATTTTACATTTTTCAAATAATACATCCGCCTGATTCATATCATACGACAAGACAGATTATGAGGAAAGAGAAAGATTATTAAAAAATACTACTAATGTAATTCTCTGTCAAAGACAATGTCTCATCCACACTTTCAAACTAAGTCCCACCCTGCTTGTAAATCTCTTGAAATATTTCATTCTCCACAGCAGAATGTAACTTGATCCACTTGAAGCCTCTAGAGTGTGGTGTATTTCATGGGGGTTTTGTGTGTAATGGTTTGAAATGAAGCCCGGCTGTCTGTCTCATGTCAAGTTGCAGAGACAGCTGAGGGACTCCCGTCCTCCTCCCAGCATCCTCAACCACAAGCCACATAAGGCTCCGGGCTCCCTGTACTGTACACATCTGCAGTTTCAGTCTAGACATTGCACGACAGCATATACGCGCAGACTCACAAACGCGCGCACACACACCAACATCCAGCAGGGCCGTTCTGCAGTCTAATCCATCTCTTTATTAATTTCCATATGGAAGGATCCTTTACACATACCATAACATTGCATCTGGTTGGAAGCCAGCAAGTAGCTAAGAGAGTTAAGGAGTGTGGAGCTGTAGCAGACCTCGCTGGGTGTGAACTGTGACATTTTGCTGTTAACATGGGACAGATGTGAACAAAATGATGTATGTTGCAGTATTTTAAGTAATTGTCCTCTAGTTACTGTAATTTGGGTACTTTTTTTGTAAGTGATCCCCCTTTGTGCTAATTCACTACAAACCCAATAACTAATTCACTACAAACCCATAATACACTAGGGGTTGGTTTAAAAAAACTAAAAATACTCCCGTGTGAAGTCTCAATCTCACTGATAGGCTAAGGCTATAATGGGTGACCTCCGACAAGCGGGTGTGTCTGTCAATGAACACAAAGATAGCTGTCTAGTTGGAAGGTTGCATGACTGCATTTTATGTATCGGGATGAATACTAAATACTTTTCTACATACTGAATAGTATGGTAGTATGGGTATTGGAACGCACCCATGCACACATTATTCATCCACGCATAATTTCTTTACTGTCCATTTAGTAGTCCACAACAGTTAACTTGTCTTACCTGTAAAAAACACACAATACTTACCATCCTAGGCCCGATATGTGTACTAGCAGTTAACACACCTTTTCCAACAGTCTGGGTATACTAACATAAACAAGACAGGCACATATTTCATTCATTGGTACCCTTTACTGTAATTTACTCAGAAAACTCAGTAAAACAAGCATTCCAACATTAGCATTAAAGCGACTGCACCAAATTGTTCCGGGTATGTAAAGGAACAATGACGTCATCCTGATGAAACGTACACAGAAAAGAAATGTAAATCCTTTTATGTGCCTATTTTTGTAATTTGTATAATTGTGTAAGAAGGATAGAGTTGTATTCAAACGTGTATTGTGTAACATGCAAGTTAATTACAAGATAGTAGTACGCTTGCCTTGTAAAATGTTTATTGTGATAGCTGATCAAGAAGCTCCTGGAGTGGAGTTGTTAATTAATTGATGGCGCTATAAAGAGGCCATTTTGGGCATGGTTGGACCTGTGCCAAACCCGAACAAAGGTAAGAATGTTCAAAGACCTGTAAAAAGCTTTTTTTGTTTCGTTTTAGGGACTTTGTAAATAAATAACCCACACAAGCACATCAGCTGCCTGTGTTCTGCATATATGTTCACCACATTTGGGCACTCGGGTACGACTATCTTACAAGGTCAGACAAGCAGGGACTGCCAGGTCTACCGTCAAGCAAGGGACTCGTCATCTCACTGACGTGGATGGGCTGCATTTGGGTCAGACCCTGGGTGGTCCTGTACACAAGCAAACAAACTCTCAGCCTGGTCGACCATTACTTTATGAACATTTTACCGTTTCTTGGCAAACAAATGACTAGGCCGTAAGATGGGATCTTTATGACACGTAACCACTAAAATATGTCTATATGTTTACCGCTATATATATTTTGGCGTAATAGGAGTATTAGGAAACTTCAAGATTTACGTTCAGAAGGATGTAGTTAGGAATAATTGGGTGGTTACCGCAGCAGAATGAGGTAAAAAACAACAACAAATAGTGTTCCATGTGATCCCTGAGCCTTTCTTCCTCAGTGTCCAGTTATATTTGGACTAGTAAGGAAAATTTTACCAGCCCAGTATTAAAAGCAATAGTCGTGGCCTTGTGGGCTACTTACACTTTCCAGCACTGAATCCAAATATACTGTAGCTGGTTAGTTTGTTTATGATGGAGCACTTAGCATATCAAGAACATGATCCTGCTTTCCCCTTCCAGACAGTATATCCCTTTAATCAAGCCCAGAGTTCAAAGGGAAAATAAACATCATTATCTAGCGCACTCCATTACCCAAAGTCCTTAGGATGGGCTGGGAATATAGGCTTCAGGCTTGATGTGAAGCTTGTGTCAGCCCATGCTGCTTCTGCTGTCAGGAAGCATTAGGTACCTAATGAACACTCTAATGAGCAATACATCAACACCATTACCTCTTCAATGAGGGGTTAATCAAGCTGGGATCAACGAAGCCACGCCCAACTGCTACCCACGCAACCCCTCAAGCGCTGAAATCCAAACAGTGAAGTACTGCAAAATCATTCAGGTTTCTTTACTTGTTTAAATGAAATGATGTATAATGTGCCTATGTCTAATGTATATGTAGATATAAACTACTTTTCACTTGACTGTATTTTATAATCACTGATTGAATTTAATGCATGAGCTAGGCACATTTTAAAATGCAAATGTTTACATTGCTGAGCCTTACTTTTATGGCCGTCATGAGCAAAACACAGATTAGAACGTTCTGCCAATATGTGAACCATTTGAATATATGCAGAGCATTTCTCCATTTCACTTGAATGAACACGTAGCGTGCATACGGCACACAGAAAAGTCATTGCCTCCGGCGATAGATCATGGGACTCGTGTTTTGTTAGTTGATATATTTGATGAGATGCAGGCTCTTTCAGAGTTTCGAGCTTGATGAGATATTTTTGTCTCACGTGACATGACCCAATCTATTTATGTAAGCTCAATGTTTGGACTGGAGGTACTTAAGTATTCTCACCTTTGTAAAGTATTTGATGAATATCCACTAGCTTGCCAAAACTATGGTTTGGGTTTCTGAGGAGTTTTCTACTGGTGGATTCATCTATAATGAAACAGTCCTGCCCAGGAGGGCCCTCAATGACGTGATGTGCGTCCCGGTAATGGCTAGTCCATTTCATGCTAAACTATAACAAACTTAAAACGCAGTCAAATTCAAAATATTAAGTGACCATTTCAGATCAATGGTGCTGCTTTCAAAAGTGTTTTTTTTCATCTCAAAGGCAATCTAGGACTGATTTAGACTGATTTGAAAAATGTCATGACAAAGCAAGCCTATTTTTCTGAAAATAGGAAGACTATTAAATAATTGTCAGATTCAATATCAATGGTGGTACTGATTTACCCATTTACTGATTTAACTGTACTTTGAACGATAAGCAAGCAAATATTTAGTTTGTAAAAACACATTACACATTAGCATAAATTTAAATAAAGAATTATACAGCAGAAAACATTACATTGCATATAACCTTACAAAACAATACACTTCTGTGTGAATTGTACATACTTTGAACCACTTAACGTATCTAATTCTACTACTAAAACAATCTGACTACACGATGCACTTCAGCGGTGATGGTGTCCATCCCACAGAAACATCTACGATCTTAAACCCACTTCATTCATCTGAAAGTGGTTCCGCAATTGTTTGTAGTAAATATCTGATGATTTTCCAATGACGTAAACAGTTAAGATTACTTATGGGTGGAAGAACCATTGGGCTACATCATCAGGGTGGGTGGCTTTGAGGAGCTCTTCTCGACACACATCTTGGAGTGTGTTTGATTGGGCAATATGTCACCCAGAAGGACTAAATGGATTAGGTGTCAGTGGTGGGGTACGGATGACTGCACATTCAACAAGGCATCACGCTGAGCCACCTGTTACGTATTGTTTCACATGGTCATATTTGCTTTCCAATTCGTGGGTTTTTGTCTGTTCGTGAGAGAAAGAGACAGAGAGAGAGAGAGAGAGAGAGAGAGAGAGAGAGAATAAACAAACTCTATCATTGTCGCTAAAGTGCTACCTTTAAATGTATCGGCATTGATAGGGATGAAGTCAAGGATGGAAGGAGGAAAAGTGGCATTCGATCAAAGTTCCCTGGAAAACCTTACACTGATTGATTATGGGCCTGCACAAAGTTAAACAGCATGTTAATTGTCTCAGCAAACATGATGTGGTTTGCTTTAGCTGTATGGGATCTTGAAACCATTGTCATTAAAGCACTCAAAATAAAAGTGCCTTGAGGAGATTGACAGAAGAGAATTTGAAGACCATGTTGTAGCTCATATTGCTCAGAAGCAGAAAAAAAACTTTTTTTCTCTCAAACTTCTATTGCTTTTTAAAAGATACCAAGAAGATTTAGGCCAAGTGCATGAACAACTTATCCAATGCGCTGTCCTCTCCACACCCCACTTTTTCCAATTTTGTTAAAATTGCCAGTAGATAGATCATGATTGGGGTAAACTCAAACACCCACAAAGAAATTGGATTTGTAATGTATTCTGCTGCTCCATTTAGTCACAAATATCTTAAAAAGCAACACATACATTATTTAAAGTTGTAAGCTACTCTTTATTAATGCAGCCATATTGTTTTACTCCCTTCCACTGCTTTGGGTCCTATTATATATTGACACACTATACATTTGTTTAAATTAATCTGCACTGAGACTAATTATGTCTGTAAGGTAAATACGACCAGAGAAGTACTGAATGACCATTATTTTATGTAAAAGGTGAACAGGTTCTCGTTACGTAACCATAGGGAACTAGGCAACGACGGACCAGATGTTAGACAATTCATTGCTCTCAATGCAGCATGAACTATTGAGTTGAAATAGAGTGCATTGAACTATGAGGTCAACACTAGGTCCAAGGCATCCAAGACATAGTGACATTTAGCATGTTCCCTATTTGGTGTGACAGATTTGTGAGTGATTGTTCAGTACACCCTGAACACACGCTTGTAATGGCAAAATGTATGCTAGTTATGGTCGTTTGTGCCTGTGCATGACTCAAAACACTGCTAACGCATATTTTGTTTGCAGGACCCCTAAAAATGTATTCAACTAAAGTGATGGTAAACAATGAAAAACATAACAGAAAGAGTATTAAGCAATATCACACAAGAGGGAGTGCTGTATCAGCATAGCCGTGATTTAGTCGTAGGCATAAGGACGCAGGCCTAATTTATTACCTACTTTCTTAGGCTAATTGTTTATATAATGTCTTATTTCACTAGAAATGCTTTGAAGTAATTCTGACTCATGTGCTATAGCAATGCAGTGAATTATGTTGATAAGTTAAATCAAACAAAAACAAAGTTTGACTTTCAACATGAAATTCGCATGTTAGTAAATTACTGCAGTCACATGTTTGCATACACATTAGCCAATATTTATTATATTGTTAATGACAGCAGTTTGGGACAAGCTAAACACTAGGCTTGGTGCCGAAACACTTAATATCCAACCACCGCAGACTATGAACGTTATCCAAACATGTTCACTGGCTTACTATGGCCAGGAAAATATAAAGTACCAGACAAGTTTATCAAGTTAGCTATAAGTTAGCTAGGAAGTGTAGTTGTTTAAGAAAAAGTATTTGTTGGCACGAGACTGGCACTTTTGACAGAAAAAATGTATCTGGGTTGAACGTTAGCGCTCTATCTCAACCTAGTATAACGTAACATTAGCTAAGTTTAGACTGTAGCAACCAAGAAGTAGTTCCACTCCAAACGGTTGCTAATGCTTGTCATTTCATCCAAAACCAGTACTGCCTTCTGAAAAAGGCAAACTGCGCCCCTGCTCATTGCTTGGCATATAGACGATCTGGTATTTTACCTTTATTGGTTCACAAGGAGTCTCTGTTTATGTAACATCTGCTAGATGACAGATGTAACAGTAAAACCCAGTACAGGAAATGTGTAGCAGTGCAACAGAAGTGTAATACCTTGTTTCTTTACCGACTGTCATGCTCCGTATTTAGATATTTCAGTACAACATTCATCATTCATGGGCTACATGGCCAAAAAAGTGAGCGGACTGTCTATGCCATGCAATGGTGATTGTGAACACTGGAAATATTTATTTCCGCTGCCGATCAAACTGTCCAGCAGACATCATATCCTGCTGATAGTTTTAAATGGCCAAGGATATAACCCAAGATTTTTCTCTAAGTGGTTGCAGAAGCTGTTTGGTCCTGACACACTGCGTGTGAAGGCAGTTTAAGCTGCACAGTGGTGTAATTTCTTTGTTATTTATGGAACCTCTGTTTGAACAAATATTGTGTTCATGTATTTATAATGGTAATGAGCATGTCCTAAAATCGAAATATGGTTTTCAGTGTTAAGAAGGATTGTTGGCCTTCCTTGCTGCTCAGAGTAACAGGAATTGAGAAATGTCTTTATAGACTGATCTGCAGAATACATCATAAAAATGGCAAAAGTCAGAACCAATTATGAATGTTTTTACCAACATTTGAAACACCTGCTGCTTCTTTGTCAAGTATAATTCCAGAAGTGTCGAAATGCTCCTACCAAGAATAATACAAAACAATCTACCCCATCTTAACAGTGAGCTAAAAGTCGAAAAAGGGAACTTACTGTTTGAGAAAGTAAGATGGCAAAGAATACAGACAAAAAAAAGAAAGGCAACTTGGCAAACACAGGGTCATTTCATGGTTTAAATCTCATATGACAACTTTAATTCCCCCCAAGAGAGACAAATTAATGAAGACAGCTGGTACAGCTTTTACAGCACACTTGGTTTAAATCTGCAGGAAATGTAGCAAACATTACAATATATATATTTGATTTATTAGCACAGAATCAATGAAGTTTAAAAGTAAGTCCTGTATTACCTGGAAAACTAATGGTAAATGGATTGGATAAAATAACCCCAAGGACATTCCCCCCTGCATATCCCATTTGGTTTGCATTTTCATTCTTCATTATTAAAAATGACAAGCATCTTGATAAGTGTACCAGTAGGTAACTTTCACCTGTAAGGGTGCTTCTTCACTGCAGAATGTAAACAAGCCTATCTTCTGCTCTGATATGCGCATCATTACGTAGGGTTTAAAAGCCTCATGATGCATGACTAGGCATCCAAAGAAACCAGGCAATAAAACCCCCTCACATTCCATCATCTTGAATTTGACTGTCCGTAACCTGTGCATGGCATTTGCAGCATCTCCTCTTACTTCGAAATAATAACACTTGCTTAGTTTTTTTTTTTTTTAACACCAACTGGTTTTAATTCCACTTCCAAAAACCAATAGGTAGAAACTTTTTGGGTGGATTGTGTCAACCTACTTTAAATTGGACTTCAAGTGCTGAAATCTTAAAATTGGCAGGGTAAATAAATGTGACAATGCACTTAAGAAAAAGTATGTAAAAATACATTTTCTAAGTAATCTCCATACAGAGACCGTAGAAAATCTGTTGAGATTTACAGTATGTGAAAAGTATGAGCGAGTATGACCTGAGAAATCCTGACGCTGCATCGTTCCGTCATTTCCCATCAGATTGCTAACGTTGTCCATTCCAGAATCATAACCACAATCACCTTGGGACACACACACACACACACACACACACACACACACACACACACACACACACACACACACACACACACACACACACACACACACACACACACACACACTGAAAGAACATCTGTAACAGCTGTCTCTGTCTGTCTATATAGAGATTTGTTAAAAAGAAATCGGCTGTGTATCCAACTAATGTCTTTAATGTGCTTCAATATAGCCTGTTTTAGACATGTTGAAATACAATTACTGTTTAAGAAAATACGATTAAGATTCCTCATTATCTCATAATAAAATGTGGCTTCTCTGATATTTAAAAGTGATGCCACCTCCATCAAGTAGACAATTGGCAGCACTGGGGCAACATTCCCTTGGGCGTCTGCACACAGATGATCTCAGCCAACGTTGTATGAACACCATTAGGAAATCTGGCTGGTGCATTCTCCTCTGCTTCGGATATGTCTGAATGGGGAAAATGTTGAGTGTCTGAATGGGGGACATACTGAGATATATGACATGTTGACCCTTTGGCAGGTAGAAAACATGTCATTGAGAGGTGTCCCAAACACCTACACCAAGTACAAGATTTTAAGTACTGAAGGATCAAGATGGCCTTGATATGAAAGTCACAATGTATTACTAATCTAATTACTAATTACTAATACAATTGTTTGGGGCTTCAAAGCTTCGATAGTCATCAACAGCAAAGCTTTGAAGTTTCGATGGCTGGGGGGGGGGGGGGGGGTATGTTAGTTCAAAACTTTTTATGTGCTATGTAGGATTAAAGAAATAGCTATGTTTTAGGGGATCCTTCCTGAGATAAAGAGCCAAAAAAGTGCCTTAGATAAACGAGGTGAGCATTTGAGGTGCTACGTGGAAAGTCTAGAGCTCTAATCGACAGATATTTTCCACATCACGCTGTCAGAAAAAAGACACCCAAATAGGTTTATGTGTTAGTAGCAGCGAAAATAACTGGAAGATATGGATGATTCCAAGCCCAAGAAATGGCCTGAGCACAAAGTAAGACAAAGTTAAAGACTGGTCATGTGATACTTCTGTCATAAATGTCAACATATTACACAAAGATACATAAAGTATCGCTATTATTGATATTTGTTTACTCACAGTAACTGCTCTTATTGAAAATGACACAATTTTACTTTTTTTTTTTTTGACGTCCCAAATAAATGTATTGATATGCCAAGAAATGTGTTGTCTAGAATGGTAGAACTCAACCCGCACCTTGGCTTAGATGTTACTAACCATTGAAGCACAGCCATTTCAGGAGAAAAACATAACCTGGGAAGATCATTAGACTGCTTTGTTTATATTGGACATTTCAGAGGAACTCCCAGATCTTTCCTAAAAGTCTGACCGTGGAAATAAGCAACTGTTACCACCACAGAATATCCATGAAATAATATGATCATATTTCATCCCTTTTGTGTAGAATGGCTTTTGAGTTAAAACAATGTCCTCAATAAATCAAAAGTGGACAGTAAACAATCCTTAAAAGTTCACCACTGCAGAAAAAGTCAATTAAATAATATGATCATATTTCATCACTTTTGTTTACAATGGTTTTGGAGTTAAACAGTAATATCCTCATTAAATCAAGGGTGGAACTTAAAAAAATCCTTAAAAAAACGAAATATTTTGGATACTGCTCTGACTCGATGGATGATGTTGATCAACGGTCAAGGAATAACAAATAGAAACAAAATCAACTCAGCTACTTAATTTTTGCTTGATTACAAGATGATGTATTTGTTTTAGTGTGTATCGCCACGACTGCCTTAATATAACATCTACACACTTTAGAGTGTATTCACAATAAATAGACCAATTAACATATGATTGGATATTTTTCTCATTATAATTTACACAGCATTTGTTTGAGGCTCTGTTGGCTTCGAAAATAACTACTTCTCTCCTCATTTCTTCTCCCTAAATATTCCCCAGTAATTTTGCTGTGCATCCACCCAAAAGAGTCTGATTAAAGTCACGCTCCATTTTAAATCCTGAGGTGTTTTGCAGAGACGTCAAACCAATCTCCGGAACACACTGTGCGTCCTGCAAACCACAAAGAAATAGATGGGCGAGACTACCTGCCATCTGCAGAAACAGGCGGAGAGGACATTTGAAGTCCGATAGTAACAGGCATTACTTGTGGAAAACATTGCCAAGAACCACTATACAGCTAAGACGCACACAGGCATGCACATTCTGCAGGTTGAAAAGTAATCCTCCATATTCGGTAGGAGGGGCATGTCTTCCTTTAGGATCTTTGACATGATGTTAAAGCCACACCGAGAGGGAAGGTCTAGAGGCTGTAGCGTAAGGTATATATACATCTTTAGTTAGGTCAAAGTCAATAATTACATGTCACACACTATATTTCTACAGTGGCTTTCATCTCCTTGTGTTTAAGAGGAAACTCTTATTTGGGATAGGATGCATTTGCTGGTAGACTTACACCTTCGAATTACTTTGGCTGACGCCGCCACCATTTAATTTCCGATTTATCCGTGCACTAGATTATGTAATTCCCTAGTTACAACATCCCTGTAATAAGGCAACTCTGTTAGACTCAATTATTATCATTAATATCAATTTGGTGCATAACGTGCACCAGATGCAGGGTTGAGTCAGAGTACAGTGAGTGAGAAGCCATTCTGGTTCTGACCCCTACCTACAGTTAGGCCCAAAAATATTTGGACAGTGACACAATCTTCATGATTTGGGCTCTGCATGCCACCACATTGGATTTGAAATGAAACAACTACAACGGAATTGAAGTGCAGACTTTAAGGTTTAATTCAAGGGGTTGAACAAAAATATATGATCAAACATGTAGGAATTGTAGCTATTTTTATACAAACGCTCCTCATTTCAGGGGCTCAAAAGTAATTGGACAAATAAACATAACCCCAAGTAAAATGTTACTTTTCAATATTTTGTTGAGAATCCTTTGCAGGCAATGACTGCCTGAAGTCTGGAACCCATGGACATCACCAAACGCTGGGTTTCCTCCTTTGTGATGCTTTGCCAGGCCTTTACTGCAGCGGTCTTCAGTTGTTGCTTGTTTGTGGGTCTTTCTGCCTTAAGTTTTGTCTTGAGCAAGTGAAATGCATGCTCGATTGGGTTGAGATCTGGTGATTGACTCGGCCATTGCAGAATATTCCACTTCTTTGCTTTAAAAACTCCTGGGTTGCTTTTGCAGTATGTTTTGGGTCATTGTCCATCTGTACTGTGAAGCGCCGTCCAATCAACTTTGCTGCATTTGGCTGAATCTGAGCAGAAAGTATATCCCTATACACTTCAGAATTCATCCGGCTGCTTCTGTCTTTTGTCACATCATCAATAAACACAAGTGACCCAGTGCCATTGGAAGCCATGCATGCCCATGCCATCACACTGCCTCCACCATGTTTTACAGAAGATGTGGTGTGCTTTGGATCATGAGCTGTTCCAATTCTCCTCCAAACTTTCTTCTTCCCATCATCCTGGTACAGGTTGATCTTAGTCTCATCTGTCCAAAGAATGCTGTTCCAGAACTGGGTTGGCTTCTTCAGGTGTTTTTTGGCAAAGTCAATTCTGGCCTTTCTATTTTTGAGGCTGATTAATGGTTTGCACCTTGTGGTGAATCCTTTGTATTTACTCTCATGAAGTCTTCTCTATATGGTAGACTTAGATACTGATACACCTACTTCCTGGAGAGTGTTCTTCACTTGAGTCGATGTTGTGAAGGGGTTTTTCTTCACCATGGAAAGGATTCTGCGATCATCCACCACTGTTGTCTTCCGTGGACGTCCAGGCCTTTTTGAGTTCCCAAGCTCACCAGTGCACTCTTTTTTCTCAGAATGTACCAAACTGTTGATTTGGCCACTCCTAACATTTCTGCTATCTCTCTGATGGATTTCTTCTTTTTTTTCAGCCTCAGGATGGTCTGTTTCACCTACATTGAGAGCTCCTTTGACCGCATGTTGTGTGTTCACAACAACAGCTTCCAAATGCAAACGCCACACCTGGAATCAACTCCAGACCTTTTAACTGCTTAATTGATGACAGGTTAATGAGGGAAGAGCCCATGCAGCGTTGTTATTTTTTTTGCAGCCTTCTGAGTCAATTGTCCAATTACTTTTGGTCCCTTGAAAAAGAGTCGGCTACGTATTAAAGAGCTGTAATTCCTAAACCCTTGCTCCAATTTGGATGTGAATACTCTCAAATTACAGCTGAGAGTCTGCATTTTAAGCCCACATTGATTATATAATTGTATCCTGAATATGTTTTCGTAAACAGCTAAAATAACAAAACTTGTGTCACTGTCCAAATATTTTTGGGCCTAACTGTATGTAGAGTAGGTCTAGCTTGACTACGTGTCTGTTTCCTGTCGCAAGAAGACCTAGCGAATTGCAAACGAGTATCCGAAAGCTTTTTGTAACTGTGTGTGTGTGTGTGTGTTTGTCTCTCTATGCATCATACAATAAGTATTGTGTAGTCTTGCATCTGGGATCGTGAAAGACTTTGGCTCCTGTTGTGATGGCACCTGTACCAGACAGGAGAACATGGGATGTTCCATTTGCTCACACCTTGGCCAGACTCCACTGGCATTGTCCACAACACGTTGTCTTTTTTCCAACCTTCTGACTCTGCAATGTGTTTCACTAGACCATCTACAAGCTGTCCATGATAAATGTTTGCTTAGCACATCACACCTCCAAAAGACGATGAATAAAGCTTAGAACCAATCGCATTACAGCACGATTTCCCAGAAAGCACTAACAAAACGGTTCATTTTTGAGAATCTTTCTCCTGTTTTTCTATTCTGACCCCAGACAGTCCCCGTCTTTACACAGCGCACAGCAAAACGCTGTTCCTCCCACCACACAATAAGAACTCTGTTGTGGAAAAACCACTTGCATCAAATCTCGTTAAGGTACCTGTATTTAATGATACTTTTCCCCACAAACGCACCCTCTCTCCATGAACACTGACAGCACAAGCCAAAGCTGTGGTTTATTCATGATTTCCAGTATGCCGTGGCCTTTTTGCTCAATCTTCACGTGTAGTTGTATCATACATCAAACCTGTTGTTTGTACACAGTTTTCACATTACATGGCCTCACTGCTGGCACCAACAACCTTTGTTTTATCTTTTGCCTTTGTCTAGTATGCGTCCTACAACACTGAGCCAACAAACTCACCCCCATGAACTTGGCTTGTTGGTCAAACTCGTAATAGGTATGTGTATCCAGAGTTGTTATTCCTGGAAGGTAGTTAAACTCTGAGTAAAGGAACGTCTTTGATGCCTTAAGCCCCTAAATAGTTTTTTTCTGCGGTGACTGGGAGGTGACATCAATATATCAGAGTTGGCGTCCATGTCTGGCTGAATGTTGAGGAATTGTTTGTAAATGGAACTCCTTAGCACTCCCTTTTTATTTTCAGATGAAGCCAGGAAAGCCATTGCGGAAAATGGGAATCCTCAAAAAGGGAATGCCTCATACCCATTACCGACATCTAGGACTAAAAACAGATCAAACGTTCAGCACCCAATGTAAATCTTGATTGTTTTAGTTAAATGCTGAAAAATCGGTCATTGTGAAATGTTTAAGTTACATCAAACATAATCTTGTAGTACAGAACTAGACAGGTTTTCAATCACCCATGTCGGGATTGTAACTCTGATCAATCTATTGTATATGCCTACTGTGGATTGATTAGGAATCCATCAATCAAAGTCTGCAAATATTAAAGAAACTCTTTTTTTAAGCCGCCAGAGCAATAAGCTACTTTAGCCTTGGACACTGCTGTAATGCTATTTATGTGCAGGAATTTTGTATGTTACAAAGTGCTATTGATACACAACATGCCATGCTGAGATTGTAGAGTTGTAGATTAGCCAGGTATTTTCCATTTGAATTCAGTGTTCATATTAGGTGCCACAAGAGTTGCATGCATTGTATTTATATGTAAATAGATCATTTGAACTAGATTGACTGGATTAACAAAGAGAGCTATATTCAAACCTATTAGATTGTCTCCAAAATGTGCGGTATCACAAACCTTAAGGACACTACAATAGATGTGTCACAGATGGGAAGTGTTGTCATCAGCTGTCTTTTCTCGATACATACTTTAAGGTATTGCCCCTGTTTTAAATAATGACATACACATTCTGGCAGTGAGTCATGATTAGTTCAAGGGATGCGTTGCCTTTGAACTGAACTTTCAGCTCCCTAAACTTCCTGAAACAAACAATCTGAGCCTGTATCAAATTTGTTTCTCCCTGCAGACGCCCCCGCTCACCCACCCCCCTCTCCCTACACACACACACACACACACACACACAGCCACACAGCCACAAACAAATAACATCCCAAGTCGTCAGGATAGCTTTAGTTTCTGTGAGGCTGTGGATGAAATGACGTGCCCCCCTCACACAGACAACCCGGGTCTTACCCCGGTCATTGAGCACGGATCCGACCCGCGTTGGACTCATTGGAACTGCAGTGCCGGTGAGAAACAGACTGGTCAGGGGTTAGGCTATTAGATGAGTACCAGTGGCTTGACCAAACCCCTCTCATGGAGAAACAAACACGCTTTTAGCCTGGACAACTGAGACGGCACTTCAGCATGCACTCAATGCCAAATCTGCTCAGGGAATTTTGCTTCAGTATTGTTGGAATGTTATCAGTGAGTCATAGGATTAACATTAAATATCTTAATTGCTCAGTACTCATATTGAAGCGTTTTCAGAATATGCTGCTCAGAGGTAGGCTCATATATTTTAATTACTGTAACATGGCTAACTAAGGCTTGGACAGTGTTTTCATACTTACCGGTCTTTAAACTACTACATCTTAAGATGCCTGCCCTTACATTCAAAATAATGATGGACTATGAGATATATGGGCATCAAAAGAAGTAACGTACAGTGGTGCACTGGGTATGACCAGCTCGAAAGATCCTGAAAATAATAAAACAAGATTAAAAGCAGTAGCTGCAGTGGTTTCAATTGTTGTTCTTCCAGCTTGCAGACTTCCTCCTCTCTCCTCTCCAGCACATGTGGTGTGAATTAGACTGCTGGCAGGAACCGTAATCTGGAATCTTCCTCCAATGGATGTGGCCCAAGCAGACTTTCACTCATCCACCACTGACAGATCTTAGTGGAAAATCTGTGTCTAGTTATTCTGTAAAAATACTTAAGTCCAAACCTGGTAGACGACGACTTGGGAAAGCCAGGTTCATAACAAAGTTGCCACTGTGACACATCTGAAATCACTGTCTATGCAATTTCACTTTATTGATTGTGTGAAATATTAATCACAACAGGGGCACTAAATATCTTCCATACAAAACGGCTGACTCTCAGCAGTTAAAAGCTTTACTTTTTTAATGAAAGTAATATATTTTCATTCAACAACAGAACTGAAATGCATGCTTCAGAATAACAAATTAGCCATTCTACAGTAACTTTTTTCACACAATTTTACAGTGTTCAGAAATCTTTTGTTTCGGTTCAAACTTGAGTAGGCCTATTGTTAATATCCTTGGACAAATCTCACTTAAATGCTTTCTTAAAATATTAAATTTAATCAACTGTAAAGAAAAACAAAATCGAAAAAAAAAAAATCCACAATTATTCAGCTCATCTTTTGTACCTAGAACTAGAACGAGATTGGATAACCATGGCACCAAAATTTTTATCCATTGTTAAAACTAGTGAACAGACGTGTCATTTAGCAATCTCAAAATATATGAAGAACTCTCTTTGTTAAGGGAGAGGGGGGAATGAAGAAAGAGTTACAGTAAATTACAGTAGATTTATGTTAGTCAGAAGAAAGAGGAAATACATTTCGAACCCCAGCTAACGGGACACAATTTCAGGCAGATGGGGGTGCATTTGCATTTTGGGTTTGGCTAACATGTACTGTAAGGCTGCACAATTCTCAGGTCCTTGGGCCCTCTAAATGCCAACTCAACATGTCCCTTCATGTTACTTCTAATGTTTGCGTTTGCAGTTAGTACAGATACTTTTACTGTCATTGAAGTTGTGAATCTAATAGAAATTCTGGGGGCAGCAGCATTTTGCAGTTCTTGATCATACATGATGGTTATTGATGTTGGCATGGCATATGGCAATGTTAACCTCAGGATTCAATATGTTTTTGTGTCTGTATGCCTTTCAGACATTCCTATTTTCTACATGCAGGCACATGACACACCTTTCAATATCTTTGCCAAAATGGGCCCCTTTTTAATGCAGGGCAGTGTTGCTGCACTCAACAAACATGCCCCATCTGTCTGATTGGACTATCCCCCAGGGGGACAGAAAGACTAAATACGAGTGTGGTCAAACAGAGAGTTTAGGTAACTAAACTCCCTAAATCACCATGAAATGTTAGAAGCATGCAATTTTAGTGCTTCTGGCTCTGGCAGTGATTTTAGTTAAGTCTTTCAATATAACCCATAACAGTTGTTTAGTTGTTTTTGGGTTTGTGTTCTAAATTTATGAAAGCAGTCGTATATGTTCACCCTAAAATATAAATAATTTGCGTAGCTTTTCAAAGTATGACGGAATTGTATGTTTTGTCTTTGAATTGTTAATAAAGATGTAAATCATTTTTCAATTCACCAATTTACAAATTTTTATTATAATCTACTAAAATGTGGTTTTCACAGTGGACCTTGAAAGGGATTGGGGTTCGTTGAGCACAATGCCATAAAATGGACACTAATAAACACTGACAGAAAATCTAATAAACTTCATATCATTTCACATTAAGGAAAGATTTCCATCTATTTTATTATATTCTTCCAGTACAGAACATAAATTCATTGTTTGACTTTACTAAGCGAAACGGGCTGCAATGCCATACCATAAAAATTACTAATATTGTCGGACAATTCCAACTCCTCTCTGGCAAGAAGCAAAAAGTGAATTAATCATAGATGTCAACAAACTCTACTGCTACATTCTAAGGAGAGCAACATAAAGAGCCTGCGTGCATTGCAGCCACCTCATTAGCATGTGCTTATGAAACATTCTATTTTGGCCTGAGGTCACAGGAGAGAGATGTCACTCAGGCACCTATGGAGTTCACAGCTTTACAGGGAAACCAACTATGGCATTACCCATTAATCATGTACCTTGTGTAACTAACTACTGAATTTGTTTTTGTTTTCCATTAAGGAGGCTGAGTTATAGTAGCTGTATCCTTCTCATTACTGCCCAGTCTGAGAGAAGTGTCAGCTGGCTGCTGTATCCTGCACAGTTTGTTATACACAGACACTGTTGCTGCGGTCTTTTGGATGCCAATATAAAAGGATTTGATATGATCCCATAATGAGGTGAAGCGCAGCCATTGCACAGTTCTGTGATTGCTGTTTTTAGTTGGCTAGTTGCATGCTTTCAGGACTTTTAATGCATTCAAAACAAACACAAAATGTAATTTGAGGCTGTGACTAGTATCTTTTGTAACTAATCAGACATCTTTCATTGGGCATACACATCCCTGTTTTATATAGCAAAGTCTGTGTGTGCAACAGTATCTACACAATCCAAATAGGTTCTTTCTCATCGGCTGCCTATGGCTGCATACTGAAATGTGGTTCTGCAAGTCAGAATGCTGACCGGGCACCAAATGGATCATGACGCCAGAGAACACCCACACAGTGATTGGCAATGTTTCTGTAACCTCAGAGTGGGTCAAGATTTTGGTCATTTGCTTATTACAGCATTATTACAGCAGTACTCTCTTCCTCCATTATTGCAATAAAATGGAAGTCTGCTTGCTACAACTATATTGTTAAGACCTGGTAAGACTATATCATACTACTATACAAGTTTGAAATGTCAATTATTTGTTGCCTAGCGTGAAGTAATAACATGGTTCTCAATACTAGCCATTAAATTGTAGAGAAATTTCAACTAATTGTTCTCAAGAGAGGGTTGTTTTTTTTCCCTTTTATGGTTTTGCCATAACTCAAAACTGTAAGCACAACTTGTATTGACAAAACGTTATGCTATGTACTATTGTTTGTCAATATCATCATAAAAAAATATTTATATGAAATTACTTATTATTTTTTCCAAATGTCAAAGTTTTGTGTTTTATGGTAATTCAGAGCAGTTCTAACCTCTAACCAATTAACAAGGGGTATGTCAAGGGGTATAGGTCAAACCGGGCATTAGGCAGGACTCCCATCTCAGACAATGGATGACTTTATCCAGTTCAGCCAGCCTAACCATAAACCCCTAATAGGCTAAGGCGACTGCAGAGCTGTCCTGGGGGTCAATGGGGTCAATGGCCCCACAAAACATTATTGCAAAGTGGTTGGTTTGTGATTTTATGGCTATTTGGTCAGTCAAAGGGGAAAATAATCAATGGTCTTGGATATCTAACCAATAGATAATATTAGGCAATATACAGATATAAGTTACAGTAGTATGAATAGCTATCTTTATACAAATGTAGATTCATGGTTTATATTCAGGGAAGTCTTTGCCCGAGTATTTTTATTTTTTTATATTTACCAATCATAACTTAGGCCTGTAAAATGTTCTGCCCCGAAACAAACCGCACGGTTTCGCTAGATGGCAACAAACTTTGGCCTAAGTTTTGCGTTAACTCAAATGACCCTAGGGTGAACCAATAATGATGAGGATTATAAGATAATCCATTGCAATAGAATACTGTCACCCAGGTGCTTCCTGGTCAGTAAAACAAGACCAACACATTGAAATAAAAAGTGCTCCTGAGATTTCAACCAACAATCTAACTGACAGCCTATCCTACAGCAGTGACCACTATCTTGTGCTGTGTGGAGACTTCCTGTCCCTCTCCTGACACAGAGTGGAGCACCAAACCGTAAACAACAAGGACCCAGCCTGCCTGCACAGACTTCACTCAGGAAAAATGGAACACAATTTAGTGGAAGGTCTGGTCACTTCCTCTCACCAAGAAAGGTGGGCGGCCTCCTTTCAAACTCTCGTCAACTTTAGTTTTGCGCGGAGATGACAAGGACGGGAGCGTTGTGGCTCTCAGGGGAAACCATTCTGGTTCCATCTCTGACAGTGGGGTTGGACAGCCTGTAGTTTCTGTGTAGTTCAGCATACGATTTAGCTGTGAGCCCTTTGGTTTTCCCTTTGCAGAGAGAAACCTCAAGTGTCCAGGACCATTGAATAAAACAACACGGGGTTTCAATGTAATCACTGACTGGACGGTTCACAGGCTCTTCTCCATGGCGTCCTGTCCGTGCTCCAAGGCCTCTGATTACATTATTAATCATATATAGGTCGAGACGGGGCTCTCTTTAAACACTGCATGGCAGGAGTCCTCCGGCCAGTAAAATTCATAATAACAGCATGTGAGGCTCACAAAACGGCACGCTGCCCCACAAACGTCATTCCATTCCCCTTTAAAATGGATGATGGCAAGCTATCCACTCACTTTCCGCTTGTATGATGCCTCATGTCCATGAACCAAAGGGAGATTGACATGAAATCCAAAATGTTTATGTAGTCACTAAACGAGTCGGTCCAAGAGGTTTGGAGGGCCTGTCTTTACATTCAGTATGATGATCTCAATTCGACAGCTACAGCTTGAAATGTTTCTTCTAAGGTGTGCTCTTTACTGTGTGTGTGTGTGTGTGTGTGTGTGTGTGTGTGTGTGTGTGTGTGTGTGTGTGTGTGTGTGTGTGTGTGTGTGTGTGTGTGTGTGTCTAAAGCATACATTCCTTTAAGATTATTGCCAATTGAGTGCTCCCAAGAGCATGAGCATCAATTACGGTCGTCCCTCTCCTCTCTGAGCCTACACCTCAGGTCATTAACTGGTCTGGTTTAGTGAATGGTGGAGTAATCGCTCACGTAGTGACACATAGACAGGTGTTTTCCCCCGAGTAAGATCCAAAGTAGACCTCTTCCGCTTCCTCTCCTTCCTAAAAGTCTCTCAAATCAACTTGGTACCGCAGGAGTCAACAACATCTCTCTCCAACAGCCAGCAAAAAGCAGGCAAAATATATGATGTGCACCAATAACGTTTGCCGTGTTGAAGTCTATGAATTTATCTAATTTTAAGTTTCTAAAAAAAATGGCCTCGTCACAGTGAAGGAATTCTTTCCTGAAAGGGGAGGGAGCCAGGAGTGTTGGTTTTCCCACCGACAGAAAGGGCCGGATCAAGGAGGTCGACCACTGTTGCTTCCAACGCCGCGCCAAAACCCTAACGATAAGAGCATCTGTATTTCTGCCGGGCTCCAGTGACTGCAGCCAATAAAATGCTCACTCCCCTGCTATTTTTGGTTTTACAGGAATCATTTCGGAAAATGGCACAATAGGAAATCTGGATGATCTCAAACTACTTTTTGATAGATGACCAGATCATGGGGAATTGCCACAAAAGTATGAAGTTTAGAAAGTACAGAAGTTATTGATGAGTGAACTAGACAGATAAGTCATGTTTACTGTATGATTATTTGAGTGCAGAAATACCCTCCGTTAGGAAAAAGTATGGTTAGATGATTTACCAAATGTAGAGATAAAGACCTGTATCATAACTATATGATCATCTAAAAACATAATTGTGCGTCTTGATTTAAGCCCTGTAACTTAAGAAACAAGGAATAAAGCACAGAGAACTCATTGCTGTCAATGCTACTCCATGTGGTAACTTGGACCTTCATTTCAGATGGAAAATGTTAGCCGAATGAAGAGCAAACATTGGAAAAAGTGGTGCTCATGGTTTGAGCATCTCTAATTGAACTGGGCAGTGCTTGACTGCGGAGACAAGGATTCCATTTTCTGTACATACTTCACAGCAGACATGGCAGCATTTCAAACGATGAGTAAAAAAAAAATCAATAACAACTTAAAGGTGTAAAACAAGGACTAGGCCAGACTTTTTCTGGCCAACTCATATAACTAAGAGCAGACATTCAATGTATAAAAACAGTCCTCTTGAGGGTGCTTTAAGAAAAAAAAACGCTCTATTCTCTGAAAGAAAGTGCTACTCCTTATTTCTGACAGGTCACTATTTGACTAATTAAAGGACTCAATGCATTATGGCTGGTTGCACACAAAGTAGAGAAGGTCTCCATTCTTAAACTGCGCAGAGGTCCTCTACCCTTACATGTAATCATTCTAATTTCCATCATTCATCTCTAATAACACACTGTCAAACGAGGCAAACCTCTCAGTCCGGGGTAAGAGGCTGTTTACTTTGACAGTCCAATTGTGGGGTTATATCAACTTACTGTAGAAATATGTGTCAGCGTGCAAAGACAGCGTTTACACCCAAAAGAAAAAGAAAACTAGCAGCTGGCACATGAGTAAAGTTTTCCCAGAGTTCGTTATTATAAAACTATCAGATTTGGAAACAATGCCTTTAAGACAACACTCGTCTTGATGATGTGGGCATGTTTGACAGCATGTGTCGCGCCGCTGTAACTCTAGGTAGTGTTTTGCTTTTTTTATTCGATCGCTCTCTGTTTCCAATGGTTACCTAAGTCTTTCAATTTTATTATTCTGGGCAGGCTTCCTTATATAAGCTCCGGAGCGCAACTGAGACTTTTATTGGTCTTCCTATCTGTTGGAGCTACAGTGATGGTCACCAGACAAGGATCTGGACTTGGGTTGGACCATACCGGAGGGTTGTGATGCAGTTTCTCCGCAGACACATACACACACACACAAGCACACAGAGACACACATGCGGGCTGTTGCCTGCCTAGGTATATTCAGTATACCTGTCGCTGGGAGGCAGTACCATTCCTCCAGTATTCAGGAGTAAGTGCTATTCTAAACTTGGCCTTACAGGGCCGCACAGCGTGGCGCCCGGCCAGAGGATCTCCTGCTCCAATGGAAGCCCATCTGCTGACTCAAAGGAGGAACACATCGTGTGAACCCCTGGCTCTTGACTCACACAAATGAAGGGGTCTCTCTGCGCCCGCGACACCCTCCAAAGAAAGCATTCCTATTTTATGAAGTATCAAATTATTCCCTGCAAGGATCGAAACTTTCAGCAGGCCCTGTGAAGTAGCTCCCTTATGTGTGACTATTTGGAAATCAAACAATGCATAAGCTAATGATCGGGACTGAATCATTAGTCATATGAAATAGAAATATTGTTTTTAAGTTCTTGCATCTGTCTTTTTGGCTATATTGACTTAATAGGATTAATAGACTTAATAGTCATTCATGTGCTGACTATTTTAACTATAGGCCCTCGTGTAATTATCATTCATCTTTTTTATTCAGCAATTATAGCACTAATGACTCCCATTGTTACTCTGGAAACCATAGAAATTAAGTTTGAAGAAGGGGAAGTTTGACTGCGTGGGTGTAAGTGGTTCTGCGAGATGCATCTGGGTCTTGGAGTTTAACGGGTTTACATTAGACTGTTCAACTTTCTCACACAGGCTGACTTCTAGCTGTGCCCATATTTAAACCTCGGTGCAGGTCTAGGTTTTTCTTCAGAGACTGACGCTGGACGAGAGTCAGACAGCGAAAAAGAAAAGCGAGTCTCGGTGAAGCCAAGGTTCACCAACAAATCACCAAAGTCAGTTAAACGGCTCTGCTCAGTGCATCAGTATATCACAGGCTTTTTATTTCACCTGTTCACTGGATGACGGCATGGTTTGAAACAATGACCTACAGCAGCCCCTGCTGAGGGTCTGTAGAAATACTTAGGCAGCAATTTTGAAAAACAACGGCGTACTTGATCAAACCAAAACAGGAATAAAAAAATAAACACTCAAATGAACAAGTGCGTAATACCCATCCATGTGAATTTGCTGAATATACAGTACAGCTAGCAGAAAGTACCAGGCACCCTTACTCCTCTGGAATGGTATGATGGTTTGGAAGGGGAGATGGTCTGGCGAGCGGAGAACTAAATCACCTTGTCCTGGTGAAGGGGCTCCCTACCGGTCTGGAGCCTCCGACCCAGCTCCAGGGGAAGCCGTGGATTAACCCTGGGTCCACCTCGGAATCACGCAATACCTCCTCAATTACGCTCCCCTTCCCTCGTCGCTGTGGCCGTCTGGGAGCGGAGAGATAATTATCTGGCCCTAAGTAGAACCAGAGAGAGGGGAGCCTGCACCACCTCTTTGCAATCTGTGAGCCCTGTTCCAAACTGCTGTGCGCATAATGCCGCTGGGAGTGCGGTGGGGAGGGGCTAGTGCAGACAAAACTCAAGGCATGTGCAAAAACATATTGGTTGAATGATTCAACTGTGGACTCACGCCGGCTGCATGGCGGGGGAACTGAAACGATCCAGACTGGATGGTAAACATGGCAGGATCAAGTGGTGCTCTGGAGAAACCACGAGCCGTAAGCGTCTGGCATCCCAGCACTCCTGGATGTTCCCGAAAGTGGGCTCGAACCGATGGATGAATGGGCTGCTTCTGTGATTCCGTGGATGTCACCACCGCAACTCTGCTGCCCAGCACTGAGTCACCTTAGCCTGAGCACAGCAATTCAATGGCAACCCCTAGGGGCACAGTCGATCCTTGTACTTGGAGGGTTGCGCAGGTGTTGGCTGCATTTTGGATCTTCAACCCCCCCCCCCCCCCCCCCTCCCCCCACACACACGCACGCACGCACACACACACACACACACACACACACACACACACACACACATACAAACGTCTCTCAGGCAAACCACACAATAAACCCAGAAATGCCCTGTTGACAACCTCATGGCATATGTCTCTTAATGTAAGTCCGCACCTTACAGAAACAATCCCCTCTGTTACCTGGGTGACTAGCGGTGACCTTGGTGAGGGCCGTGTAGGCTGAGAAGAGGAGGAATAGAAGTGGACAGTAACGTCAACGGGAGGCCTCTGGCTCCCTGATTGCTTTTTCATGCCTTTGGCTCCTGTCGTGTCTGAGAGGGGTAGAGTAGGAGGCGGTAGCTGGGGCTTGTATCGCAGGGTTTAAAAGCGGGAGCAAAATAGGCCAATGAAATCACAAAATAAACTGAGAGGAGGAAGCAGGTCAGACCTATGAAAGCCCCCGGACCCCCTGACCTGAACAGAGGACATGCCCGGCATTTCAGCTCATTCATGGAGACGGTGTAATCTCCCAGCAAAGCACACGTGGCAAAATGAGTCAATTTTCTTTTCAGCACGGTTCAGTGGACTTTTCAACAAAAAACATCTGCCAAAATTTTCTTGTAAGTAATGCCACAAGCGTCTAAAATGGACGTTGCTGACATGCAGCCGAGCAGTCCCAGGGGGCAACTAAAACCCCTTCCAAATAAAGGAAAGAGCCAGCTATGCAGACACAAAAATCACCTCCACGGCTGGGAGTCTCCAGTGTCCCATAAGGTCCTCACCTATCTGCTAACACAAATATAACGTTACCCCTTTCCGCAGGCCCATTGGAAAGTTTGTGCTAATGCTCTCATCGGAGATGTATGCTCTCCAGCCTCCCACACTCATGCCCAGAACAACTGTCCCTGTTGTCATCGTAACAAGGATCTGTCAACCCATAGTAGAAGCATTATCCAAACGTGTGCAGTTATTGCTGCTTGAAGAAACACAATTTGCTGACAATGCACATTTTCTGCAGTGATTATATCAAAGCAAAAGCTTTGTTGCTGGATATGTGGTGCCAAAAACCGAAGCCATAAGCGAGTACAATACAGAGTGAACTTTGACACAGTAGTAATGCCTGAGGCAGGTACAAGGAATATGGGAAGTGACAACTGATGAAAAGAGGAGTGATGAGGGAAGCTGGAGGAAGGGGTGATGTTGGATGTTTCTCACTTTCTCTCAGCAGGTGGGTGGTTATGATGTGTGGTCTGCTATAGATGAAAGTTTCCTATAACTATAAGCAGCTTGGGACATTTTTAAAACAGACTTGAAAAACAACTTTGAAAGGTTTTTGTCTTCCTCCACAGTATTGACAACTGTCTGATAATCACGCAACATTTAGCACATATATATATATATATAGTGTTTAAAGAATATGTGAAAATAACTATTAAAATCTATTCATCAAATAATATATACAGAAATTATCTTTAATATCGTGCCATAACATAATGCGTCACCGTAATTTCCACACATTCTCACTGGCTACACCCGGCAGAATTTGTTAGGTTTTACAGGGAATCTTTGGCTCTCTGACCTAAAAGATGAGTGCTCTTTTCAACAATTTTTCAAGGGTTCCACTGAAACCAACTAGTGGTAGCCGAAGATTGTTTGTCTGTCGTCATTTACGGGTAAGCAGCTGCAAATCCTTCCAAATAACAAACCCCAGCACCAAATACCACAATGTTTTCACCATGGGTCATTCTGAAGGCTTCAGTAGGGCTCCAATGATTGCATTTCGGTCTTGAGTGTTAATTGAAAATGATTAGAGAAAATGTGATTAACTGTAGACAGACGTGCATCTGTCAGTGGGAAATTAAACAATGTCCCTAGCCAGGATTGATCAAAACACTGGCTTAGATTTAACCAGAAGGAACATTAATTATTTGATAATTCATAAAAAGCATTTCAATATGTGGTGTGGCATGCATCATTATACACGTATTTTCAATATCACCCCCCTTCATGGACGTCCTCTGTTATATTGTTTCCTCTGTTGAGGGCCTGCCTAGACCACTGTAGTAGACTTAAATCCATTTTTATTTGAAGCCTATTGCAATCTTTATGATAGCATGACTCAGCTCTGCATTCATCAGAGCCTAATGCATCACCAGGGAAAGATGCTGAACTGTACCTTGTGGGTTTTTATTTTATTTTTAATTCCCTGTACAAGGAATCTTACACAGTTTACTCGAATGCTGCTATTTCAAAACTACCTAATGGCCATGCCTTTGCCACGGATATAAACCCTGCGGGACATGATAGAAGCTGTTCCTGCAGAATCAATGCGTTTACGCAGAGAGCTCTTTGATCTCAGCCTGCGGAGCTGGGTTGGATTCAGGGCCTGCACGGCACAGAGCTTCACGTGCACGTCTCTCTGGTTTACATTAAATCCAACGTGCCGAACTGTTCCCAATAACCAGGGAATACAAACATGGCCATTCCCTCAGTGACGCTTCACCGGCAGCCCATACACTTGATTTGGTCAGGATGTATGGTTACCGGTAAAGGAAAAATCACAGCCCAGGGAAAACGTTTCTTTTTTTGTTGTTGCTCTAGACCTTAGGAGGTTCCCCTCCTCCATGGAACAACTGGCAGGAACAGCAGAGCAGACATCTGTGAAGTCCATCATTGATAAAATGGGATTTAAAACACATTATCATCGTTTTGGAATGTCTTTCCCGCAAACCCTATATAGAGTAAGTTCCACCATAACACTTCCTTATTGTTATAGGACCCATCATTTATCTACGCAGGAACAGGCAAGCCAACACTGATGTGGATAAAATAGAGACTATTGTCTCAGCCAAATAAAAGAAAGTGTGTCTCATTTATCAACAACTGTATGCACAAAACGTTGCTGCCATCACAAGCTATTGTGACAGTGCTTGACCTGTGTTTCAGCAATTTAGGGTGAAAACTGAAAAACCTTTAAGTATGTTCTCATGCAATCATTTTTATATCATGGCAATAATTGTCAAACCCATCATCACCCCAGAAACAACCACAGGCTTTTCATTCCAACTGTCTGACAACCCGCTCCCACGCACACAAACCCAGACCCCCATGAGAGCCTAGTCATTGAATGTCTTCCTAGCCCATCTCTTGTGGCTGTACGTCATCATGACCACAGCTTTACATGCTGCTAAAGGCCCTGATGGGAGACGGGAATCTAGCGTGGGGGTTAGTTCTAACGGGACATTCGGCCAGGGAAATATGACACAGCGCAACAAGCGTTTCTCCTCATTGGCCCCTTGGGGAAGGCATTTGAGCTCATTCACACACAATGCTTCCAGGCCCCCTCGCCACCACCCACACCGACGTCTCAATGAATCCAGTTTGAAACCAGCAGCTGAAACGTCCCTTTGTCTGTCTCACAGTACTGAGGAGTTTTCTATTAAGCTCCTAAGCTTCCGCAGCTGCTTTCTTTGGGGGAATTTAAAGCAATTGTGAAAGGTTTAGAAATTTAGTTTTTTAATAGCTGTTTGTTATATTAGGTGATCGGGGATTAATTGGGTTTTAGGAAGCCAATATTGTATGCTATTTGTACTATGCTCTGTTATGTAATTTTATGTTCTATGTTTTGCCGCCGTTTTGGACAAGTCTGTCTTGCAAAAGACATTTCAGTGTCAATGGCAATACCTAGTTAAATAAAAGTTAAAAAGCCTCAGCTTCTTGGTTGATTTTCTTACAAAAACGTGATTTCATCTGCCATATTTCATGGCCTACTTGAGGTCTGATATTGTCTTAGATCTTGTCTGTAGGAATAGATTAGTATTTGTCAAAATCTCTCTCTAATCTATTGTCTGGCACACTTCAGTGAACATGGTCTGCTAGGTCCAAATCTGGAGGGACAATGTTTTCATGTGTCAACATGTTTTCTCTCAAGTCTGCCTCTCGTAGTGCAGATGAAACAGACTTCAAAAGGTTAGGGCAATTTTAGCTGGCTATCATTTGGTAAAATTGTTTACAAAAAATAACATTCCCAGACAAGCAGACAAAACCGATGAAGTCATATGGTTTTACTGACCTCATTATTTGAATCCATACTTCAGCGCGCCATGTCTTTTGAATTACACATAATCTTTCACATCTTCTGAAGTGGTTACGGAAAGGCTCTCATTTAGACCTCGGGGAGTCAAGGACACTCAAGCTTTTCTTACTCGTGCAGGATGTTCACATTGTCTAATTGAGTGTGTCATAATCAAATCAAGACAACAGGACAAGTATGTGAAGCGGGTGGGTTAAAGATGTCGACCCAACCTTGATGGAAATGGACTAGGCCACCAAGCTCCCTGTTGTGCCAACACTCCAATATATCAGCGAGTTATGCTATGGCAGCCAGGATGCAAACCAGGGATCCCATTGGTTCTCATAAGCAAGAGAAGCACTAACGCTAATCTACAGTGTGCTAACATGGGAGCCTGAGTTCTGCATCATTTGCCCTGTATTATTGCAAAACCTACTGGGTTTATAGGGCTGAGAAGTGAACTGAGGATGAAGTGACTGGGTTTTAATGGGAGCAGATGGAGCGTGCCAAAAGCTGGAGAAGACTTGTTGCAATAAAATATTACAGCTGCCTTGTCGCATTTGTAGGCTCCAACAAAGGCATCATAAACATGTATACTTGTTCACATTTGGGATTACAAGGCCAAGAAGCACGTTGAATGAACGAGGCCTGACTTTTACGGTTTGCGGACAATAACTTCTGATTTGACCTCCGACGCCTAGTTAGGACTATACGGCATGACCTGAAACGGGCTCCTGGATACCGGTTTCTTCTTTAAGCGTATAATCATCAATAGGTTTTACAATACACGTTCCTCTCCTCAAAAATGTGCGCGGTGAACTCCGCCAACCTGTTAAACCGGGCACATTAAGAATGTTGGAGGCAATTAACGCCTCATAACAACCCTCTATACAAGACCAACAACAGAGCTGGATTCACTCCGTTTCCCTGACCACGAAGGCCCGTTCCAGAACCAAAAACATGACCTGCTGCAGGGCACAAGCATCTGAACAATGTGCATCGGCACAGCTGTGCGCTCCGTGTGAAGGCGCGCTGCCAGGGAGAGGAGCTGTGCGAGCCAGGCTGGATGGAGGCTGGAGGACGTGCGGGGACTCCAGCGCCTCCAGGGCTGGCGTAAACAACACAGTAAAACATTATGAATGGCTTCGGAATCAAAGTCTTCCGTTTGCGTACCGTCAGACCTTCGGGACACATTTTATGACGTGAGTCTGCATGTCAGCTATGTTTTCTTTTTCATGGACTGTCAGATCTTCGTAGCCATGTTTTAATCATAGTTATTACACTGGATAGTCGGTTGCATTCGAATACACTGATGATCATCACAAGGATTTATCATGTATTCCATTGGTGGTGGTATAAGCAACTCTAGAATCCTTCTCTGCTGTTTATTGCAGTACTTCCTGGTTATTTCCCATGTCTCTGGGCCTTGTGGAGGACAGGTAATGATAGCGGCAGATGAGGACAGGGATTATGAAAGGGAATAGATCATGCGGCTGCCCTTCCACAGGGTCAAGTGGAGAGCAGTTTGGCGCTCCTCCTGGTTGTACTTGTTGAGGCTGTGGAGAGTGGACTGCTGCTCAGATGTTTCTGTTGGAGGATCAGTGGGGGCGGAGTGGGACCCAGCACTTGGCCTTTGACGAGTCCCCCCTCCGGTTCAAAAGCACCACGCCATTCCTATCTCGTGCTTTGGTTGGCAGGTCATGATTCAAAGGTGCCTTCTTTGACTAATGTGTGGCTCACGGTGGATTCAACTGTTGCCACCCAACGAATGAAAGTAAAGAATCACAAATGAAAAAGAATTTGCGCTTGGAAAGTATGCTTTTTTTGTCTTTTGGAACAAAAACACAGCTTTTATGATATTGTGTACAAAAGAGAATGTGCTTGATTAAGGTGCATTTTCACTAAGACTACCATTCTACAATATAGTTGTGTGTGTGTGTGTGTGTGTGTGTGTGTGTGTGTGTGTGTGTGTTTGAAGCAAGCACTTACCACTATTACTATCATACGCCAATACAAAACTGTTTCATGAACTGTGTGCTGAACAAGCTATGTACTTAGCTGTGCATTTGAGGGAAACTGTAAAGATTAATAGGTAGTGAGTTTAGAAGCAGCTGATATATATTTTTTGGCTGTGATGACAACATGTCATACCAAAGTTTCCACAGCACAATATATTTGAAGACTAGCATTTTATTCCCAATTCGTCTGAATGCTTTTCAATATTGAGCAGTACGTTTTAACTGTATGTTATCCAATGCCTAGTAATAGTCCTAATATGTTGTTATGATGGCATTAGGCAAGTGCAGATATACATGGTTGATTAATTGCATACAGGGGATTATTTTAACAATGAAACAAACAGGGTGTCATAATGGTCAAGAAATTGAACTGAGTTGTGCGGCTCCTCAATCAATCAGAAATCTCTGGGAACCAGTGAGGAGTGTTTCCCTTCGGACATCCATTCACTGGGAGAGTTGACTCTCCATTGGGTCAGCTATGACGTCTCAGGACTAAAGTGAATTCATTATACTCTTACTGTATAAGTGTGAGAAGCCTTTGAAATACACCGTTAATATGTACAGTAATATGTAAAATACAATTTTACTTGTATATTTGTATACACATACCTGCATAAAAATAAGACAAAAAGGTCGAATTGTAGAACATTTACTCTAATGTAGAAAAGAGTGCTTGAACTTCAATGGGGAGGCTGAAAGGATCCCTCACAAGAACATTATCTGGAACACAGCCGACTTAAAACACTTGCCACAAAGTGATCACAGATGGATGCTGAAATGGCGGCCGGCTCAGACAAACCAGCAGACAGCATCCAGACATGGCGGTTGTTAAGGATGGTGCCAGAGTGGACCCACCAGAAATGAAACTCCTCAATTGACAATTAAGTTCTTATATTTGAGAGGAAACCCCTCAAGTCAAGCTTTGTGAATAGAGATTGCATTTCAGTATAAACGGGATATGTATATGTACTGTGAAGGAACTTCATGTAGTTTTACACCACCCCTACATGAACCAAAATAGTTCCAGACTTGCATTTTGTTTAATACTCAAAATATAACTCAGGCTATATCTTCATCGGTGTGTTTGAATGCTACATGATTGTGTTTCCATTATAAAGTGCATGCTACCTTTATTGCACTTTATAAGATTGACTGTGCTGGCTAAATAGAAAGAGCCAGACCGTGTGGATATGTAGGCCTACATTAAACATCTCATTACATGTCTGTTTACAGTGCCTTTGTAAACTCCCCTCACTCTTTAACGACTAACATGTACTAGCTGCATGCATACTCAATACTTCACCTGTGATATTTTAGCAGCCATCATATAAAACATGCATCAAATATATTGAATAGGCCAAAAAATACCACTAAACCTTTAACAACCCAGTTTTCCTCGTGCTGCATGTTTGAAACACCAAGGAGTCAGGGGGAGGTTCCTATGCTTACTCTTGTCAGTGATCGCAGCCTTGATGCCGCAGCCCCGATTCTTATCTCTGGCACTCAACACTAACTCTTTTTCCTTTACCCTCAATCAAATATATGGTCTCGCTTCCATCAGAGTGTTGCCTGTTATTTTTTTGCATGTTGTAAAGGTGTCTTAGAGGGAACTCTACATTACAAACTCCAAGTAGGCTACAGCATCTGTGTAACTGATCTCACAAAGGCCACTTGGTTTACGTACACATCTATTTCTGATCTTAGAAAATGACAAGTCAACAGGGAGTTTTTGTACACAAGAGGATGAAATTACACACCAGCAGTATTGATCTCTTTTAATCTCTTCATCTTGGATACATAGATTATCAGACTGCATTCTGAACTACCCAACTTTAAATAAGTTATATTATAGCAGTGCAAACTCATTATCAGGCAGAAAACGGTGTCAGACTAAAACAATATATGAAATAAATATGTCCATGAAGGTGGATGACTGGAATTTGGGAAGAATATTGTGAATTTGAACCATGACTTTCCAATTGGCTGTTCCTTCAGATGTGATGACATTAACTCTTTTGGACAGCTGTATTTCTACACAAAACATTCCACTGGATAGCCCTCAATGTGTGTTTAAAGCTGAAGTTGTTTAATCTTTTCAAACCGTTATGAATAATAAGCGTGCTTACAGCTTTAGACATGAAGTACTATATGTTCCACATTATTCAGTAATATGGTCTAAGTATGAGTTGATTGGCAGAGAAATTAGACTGAAACGAGTTGTACATTTTCAGTAGTTTTATTGAAAAATGCCTCTTCTGTTTCAGAAATAAATAAGAAAATAAGGCTGTGGAATTCACAATGTGCGGATAAACAGGAGAAAAGCAATTCTATGTCTATAGTTTTGCGAACAAATTCTAACTGCAGATGGTATTGATACAAAACAACAACTACATTCTGAATTAGAAATCATTATCCTCAAGTACCCAGCACAAACATGAAATTCCACCTTTTGCGCAACTGTGAATTGTTATCATAAATCTGATTAAACATTTAGGAAGTAAACAAAGGACATTGTAAACCATCTTTTGGAGACTACCGATATTGAGATGAGTGGAAAAGAGGGTGATGGGCAACTTATGGGAGGATTTCAAAGTACATTCTTGATAAACAACCAGAGGCTTTACATTGAGGAATACGTGAGGAATTGTAAGCATTTTGAAAATAACTGTGGAGAACGAAGGCATTCTTGATGGGAGCGAAACATATCCTGCCCTTGACATATTAGCTGGTTTTCACATGATTAGTGCATTAAGAATTGGACTTAAACACTTGATGCTGTTATATTACAAGCAGAGACACTTAACAGGAACAGATAGCAAGCACACAGGTTGGTAATGAAAAAATATCTAGATTTCTGAACTCATTTAGCTAAATCTCTCACTTCGGCAAAAAAAAATATATGTTCATTATAGCCAGGGGTATCAAACCCATTGATCTTTCTAGATATCATTAATTACTCGCACAGAATAATGTATTACGTTCAATATAGCATTTGTTTGTTTAAGATAATGGCGCTATCCTCTCGGTATCGTCTCTTGGTTGTGACCTCTTTCCTCGCTGGTTTCGTGAGTAACCCGGTGACTGTATTGCCTCAAACTCTTCGGTTGACTCTTCAGGTATAGACACTACCAGGGTTTCAGGTTCAGAATCGTAGGGGCCAGCTAGAAAAATATTTGGTTTGGCCAATCAAAAAGGACTTCAAGCTACATTTTTACAAGCATACCATACATTCTATATATTCCGATCATTGGATGGAAATATTGCACTATAGTGTGAATGGAGTCCACAAAATGCATTGTGTTACTCCATTGTACCATTTCATCCTCCTTCAAGGAAAGCTATGTGGGTCTTTTGAGCCCAATACTAGAAAGTATGTAAAATGCGGACAGATAGTCCTACTATCGAGAAATACACATAAACACATAGAGTCTGAAACAACATCTTTAAATCCTTCAGCCAAACTTAACTTATTATATTCGATTAAATAATACAAGCCCCAAAATAAACGAATAGAATGAGGTGTATAAAAGACAGAAAAGGAAAAAGGCAGGGAGCAACACGGCATACATGGCAAATGTAAACAAAGTACATGATGATTATATGTACAAACGGCCCATGCTTCAGTCTGCACTGGAGCACTAGCTGAGTAAATCACTTAAGCCATGTGAAACAGAGGTTATGCTGGCAGTCAGTAAGCAGAAGGTTATAAGGCACAAGCTCAATACAGATGTTAACTGGCTTTAAGTGGATTTGTTGGGTTTAGCCTTAATTTACAAGGCACATTTAGTCGTATTTACAGTTATCACCTCGACAGCCAACATGTTAACACTGTTGCACTTGGTTATGATATGAATCCCCTTTGTTAGTAGTTTGGGTGTTTGTTTGTACATGCTTCTTCCCTCGAAGAGAAGCCTTTGTTTGTTTTCCCCAGGTTTTTGGTTTGAGATGCAAACAGGCCAGTAGGTTGCCATGATTGCTGCAGCTTGTTGGACAGTAGCTGCGATGTTTAGTTAGTGCCAGTCCACTTCTCTTTCTAAAGGATGTTCATTAATAATGTCCATGGTTACTACTCTTTACACACTCAGTAGCCTACTGGGTGTGCTAAGATCTCAGAAACAGGGCTTCAAAGTGTAAGCAGCGCAGGTGGCTTAGAAAGTTTACGACGAACCTAAAAATGGGTCAAAGAGAGGGTTAGTTGTTGCTGTGGGACAAAGTTACCGGAATAATTTTCTATTTGGGTTATCATACACCACATGGTAGAATAATGTACATGCAGAATTAACCCTCTTGGTCAGACATATGGAAACCACTAGCTAGAATGGTTGTTGACCTTCCCCAGAGTTCCCTGTGAAAAATCCTTTGAATGTAGCGTAAGTTTGGTAAAACGAGGGGTAAAATAGTGCTTTAAAACAGCCCTTCTAATCAATGGTCTCCATACACTAAGACCAAGTCACTTCATTGTATGCCTACAGTCAGGGGGTAAGTTGTAAATGAAATTAGTATGCATACAATTTACCACACTCTGCCATGCCTTCTTAAATAGAGGGGTACCGACCTGGATACCCTTGTCCATTGTAAGGAATGCCAACACACTGGGAAGAGTCGCAGTAGCCAGGGGGCCCGGGTGGTCCCCTCATTCCTGCAGCACCCTGGCGGCCTGTGGGGCCGCGGGGCCCAGCCGAGCCTGTGGAACCTGGGGGGCCTGTCCTCGACTCGCCTGGTGGCCCTAAAACAGGAGAGGGTTACACACACACACACACACACACACACACACACACACACACACACACACACACACACACACACACACACACACACACACACACACACACACACACACCCACTTCAATCTTGGGTGGAAGAGGAACAGGTTGCGTCGGTTCCCAGCACTCTAATTCTGCTATTCAGACGGCTCTGTTAAAAGTTTGGCTAAATAAAGGAAAAGAAAAGAGTGAAGGGCTCCATGCAGTCACCCCCTGCCCCTTTCTGTCTAGACGGTACAAACCAGGGATGGAATTTTACACCACTCTCTCTCTCTCTTTCTCTCTCTCTTTCCCCTTTAAGTGAGCCCATGTGTTGTCAATGAAGCCACCGAGGAAAGCTCGGGTGTACAATGGTCTCCGTCCGCCACACAACAGTGAGTCATCGGCGGGAGCTTCTTCCTTCTGGTGCTCGGGCTGGGTCTCCTCTCGTTCACAGAAACACACTTGGCCGTGTTCAACACCGGCGGGAAGGGAACCACAATAGATTGGCTTGATCGTTTCCACGGCCCCCTATAACAGGGACTCCTTTTCCCGGAGTCGGGCCCTGGAATACTGAATATCAACTACAGTCGAGTACCAGCAGGCGGGCACATTATCCTGATAACAATACTTAGCAAAATTACAGTGGAAATGCTTGGCCATTTCTGAAATTGCACAAAGAGACAGAGAGAACATTTTCGGATAAGGACCAAACTTCCATGGCGCCTGCACCCAATCCAAAGCGTTCAGGTGACCTCGGCGGCTGCCTGTTAAGTTGAACTCATCGTGAGATTTCAGACCTAGGCCGTGTAGATCAAGAGCCTCGGATTTCACGCGGACCTATCTGTGTAGACCAATTACATCCACTGGACAACTACGCAGAATACATAAAAACTTGAGATTGGTTTTGAAGGTTTTCCCGGGCATGCATTTGGATGGAGAAAGTATGAAGTTCAGCTGTACAGACTTCAGTTCCTGAGTGAGACTCATCTACATACATCCTGCCGTGCCTTTCCAATCGCTCCTTTGAATTGGAGGTTTGTGGAACACTGTCACTCACAGACAGGTCCAAAAATAGGCTCTGTGAGAAACCTGCACCTTTCTGGAAGTGACTCCACACTGAGTGGAAAGCACTGGAGGAGAGCCCCTTTTGCAAAGCCTGTCCTACTGCCTCCAGCTGTGGGAGAACAATGTTCCTCAGTGCTGCACCACTTCGGGGGGAGTCTTATGTTCCACGCTTCATTGAGTTTGGTATATGACGCGTATTCCCCTCGGTGTTGATTCTTGCGCTCTTCGCCACAGTTTTCTGGTGATGGGGAAACCATCTTAAGAGCCAGAGGGCCCATTCTATGTGAACAGAAGGAAGAGAGGCAGAAGAGTTACCGGGTGGGCCGCTGAGTCCTCTCTGTCCCCGGGTCCCGACTCCTGGAGCTCCTCTCTCTCCTTTCTCCCCTGCCAAGCCTTCAGCAGCACAACAGAGACAAACGCAGAGGCATCAACAAAACGTACAGTCTCATTCTAAACATATTTGGAAAACGGAAGTGTGAAAGGAGGACAGTTATGTCCTAATTCATATATTCTATCTAGGCAGGATCCTGATTTATGATTATCTGTTGCGGTTCACACCATTTAACTGTGCTGCTTCTAAACCTCTAAACACCAAAGCAGGTGAGCCCACCTCTTTCTCCTTGGTTCCCAGGGACACCTGGATTTCCAGGGAAGCCACTACGTCCAGTCTGACCTGGCTCCCCACGAGCTCCCTGGTTGCCAGGCGGGCCTGGAGGACCAACTGGTCCTGGGGTGTTGCTACGGTAACCGTTGGGAATCTGGTTGACCATCATGTCGATTCTGCTCATTTGGCCTAAGATGCATTGGCAGAAATATGTAGTGAGTGCCTCCAGTAAGTTCAAAACGTTTTGCCATATTGTAAGTTACAACATTTGTTGACTTAGGAGACGCTTCACTCACTATTCACCAACTGTTCACAAACTTGTCTGGCAATGGAGCGCATCAAGTTTTGGGACGCAAAGTCTCCCTAAATCAAAGAATAATTTTCACTGGACACTACTATACTTCATCCGTCATGAATCATGCCAGAAATGGTGTGTGATGATGGTGTTTTGATTTCTTTTTATTGGATCCGTACCTTCTCTCCCTTTTCTCCTTTCAAGCCAGCAGCTCCCTGTCAAACAGAAGACAGATTTTTGTGTATTTATATTAGAGCACGCAAAGCAATGGGAGATCATCATGAGAAGCTCCCAAGTTCGTAGGAATCAAAACAACCATACTGGCTCAGTTTCAAACAATACAAAACAGGGTACGGATAAATATTCAAATCCTTGATTATCCTTTGTTACCTTCATGAGACAATAAACTTAGACCGTACGCACCGGATTTCCTGTGTCTCCGGGTTTCCCTTGTTGCCCCGTGTTTCCTGGTGCTCCAGGATTTCCAGGGCTTCCCTGGAAAAACAAGAAAAGGGAAAAAAAAGGTTATCTCTAGCTTCAGATACCGCTTCTGCCACAACCCCTTACAAATTGGTTGCATAAACATGGCTCTGCTCAAAGCCGAGACGTTCCCCTCTGTAAGCCACGGTGCCAACAACACTACAGAAGAGGTGGAAACACATCCCGACAGGGAAGGGGTACGCGAGTGGCCCCGGGACCCTCACACGGCGGTAATGTACATATGAACGCAGTTTTGGCCCGCTGCATGTTGGCACCACGAGGGGCGATTAAGTCGATGCAGGCCCCTTAAACCACAGTCAAAGAAAATGAGATGCACGCTTTATTCTCATCAGAGTTAAAGAGTGAAAGGCAGCGAGCTTATTTCTTTTCTTTTTTTTTTATGAAGACTGCTCTGGTGGAAGGGGGACTCGGGAGCCAGGGAGGTAATTGTTCTAAATCCATCAGGAATGAAAGCATGCTCAAAGGGGAAATGGCTGTCTCTCCACTCACCATAGGTCCTGATGGGCCCCTAGGCCCAGCCGGTCCCTCCTTCCCTGGTGATCCCTGCACAGAAACAGCAGCAGAATCGCACAAATACCAAATCATAAAACAGCACATGGCAGTGATATGTGCGCACAAAGAGAATGGGATGCATGTCCTGCTATTATTGAATAAGCCAAGTGGTAATAGCACAGCTTGGGCTGCTCATAAGTGGCAACATGCAGCACACGCAGGCGTGACCGTGTGATAGCCCGTCTACACAGGGCAAGTAGGCGCTCACGTGCAAATATGTGCTTAAGTAGGTGTTAGCTAGATTTGTGGCCTGTCACCACGGCATGTACATTAGACAGAGCTGAGCGCAGGCCTTACCCTGGATCCAGCTGGACCAACAGGACCTTGAGGACCGGCAGCCCCTGCAGGACCCTGGGGGAACAAGACACACTCAATCAAACTCCTACCCAGCAACAACAATTGTATAATGTTCCTAATAGATCAGGATTTTATGTTTGCATAGCCATATACAGTATATCTTTTTGTGTTAAGTTTTCTTCCCCTCTAAATGGACTCGTTCCTTGCTCCCCGGCACTCTGAAAAGACTTGGCGTGTGTGCAGGAGGCCTCGAAGTGCTAGTGAACCAGAATAATGATGATCCTCTGGGCTGTTGAAACGCATGTTGCTTGCAGCCAACACTGCTCTACCTACCTTGATTGGATGGGACTCCCAGCCAAATGCATTTTGAAGCTCATGGATGCGGTTGATGGATGAAAGGGCTACAGTGTTCAAGTCTTTTCCATGGCCACAGTAAGAGTTGACAGACAACATTTCAGCCATGGCAAAATAGCAATAAACCACAAGAAGTGCAGGCCTTCTAAAACTATACCTCACATATGTTCTTAATACACGAACATATCCATATGATAGGAAAGGATTTCACCAAAAACAATTCCTCCATTGAAATCAAGCCAACTTTGACTAGAATCAGCTGGCCCATTGTCTTCTGGGGGCAGAACAAATGAAACCCAGCGAATCCAATTAGTAAGTGCACTCTCACTCCGATCATAATTCCGCTCCGCCACTGGCCCTCTTCAGTGTGTCAAATCACCAGGTCGATTCCAGTGGTTGGGTCTCCCCCGGGGACGGCAGAATCTACCTCCCACTCTGACTTTACTTTCTGTCTCACAGTGGTGGACTGGTTCCAGGCTCCAGTAGCAAACGTTGCTCTCCACGGGGGCCTCTACAATTTCCTGTTCAACAAACACAGCTAGGGGAAATAGGGGAGCGGCACTCACTTGCAGGCCAGCCATGCCCTGGTCTCCGGGGTCTCCCTTTGGTCCAGGCCGACCCTGGGAAAAAGAGCGGGAGGGAAGGATGGGTCAGATTTAGAAGGCAAAGGAGAAATGTGTGTCAGTGGAACTAAACGTTAGGCTCTTTCTCTGGCCTCTGTCTCCCTCACTTATCTCCACGTCCATTCAATTGACGTTGGTGCATTGAGGAGCTTTCTAGGAGGGAGTAGGAGTGGATGCCATCTATGACAGGGGATAAATCACCTTCACAAGGTCGACGTTTGACAGTAAGGCCGGGGGTTCCGCTGAGCTCCCCAGACAAACTGTAAATCCTGGCCAAAGCTACCTTTAATGAAAGACAAATGGGTCGACGGTCGCCGGGGATCGTCCGCTCCCGACCATCAGGGACTTTTATCATCGACTGGCTTAAACTATCTCCATATTTCAGATCTGTGGGTTTCATTCATGCGTGTGACTTACGGGTTCGCCGGGCAGAGACAATCCATTGGGACCTTGAGGACCTGGGGGTCCCATAGCTCCTGGGAGTCCTAGTTCCCCCCGCGGGCCAATTCCACCCTTTACACAGACAAAAACAATAACAACAGTTACATTATTGTCACATTATTTGTCTATATTCTCCATAGGCTCCTCACCAGCCATTCACCCGTGCAGCGAGTGAATGAAGTGGAACAGTGAAAGAGAAAAATGGCCTTCATACCACTGTGCACATGCTACCCTAAATCACGCTCGGTGAAAGTATACAGCGTGGTCTCCAAGTGGACTCAGATGTGGGCAATCTGTTTTGTCTGATGGTGCATGTTGATGTGCGAGTGTACAGTTAGAGCAGTAATCATCTTACAACAATCCCAACGGTGGCTGCTCAGAGAGACGCTAGCGAAGCTTCACATGATTTGACATGAACTAGTTGAGCATGTTGGTGGGATTCTGAATCTGAACGCATTATACTTCCTAATCTTTTATTGTATAAATCACCCCGGATGAAATTGTCACAAGTGAATCAAAAATGATGCAGTGGCTGGACTTACAACTGGGCCGGCGTCTCCTCTCTCTCCGCGTGGCCCTTTGGTGCCGGGTCCGCCCTGGAAAAGCAGAGAGACGGTCAGAACAGGAGAGGCGGCCCCATAGCAGAAGCGGTGAGAAAACACCAGCGGCCCCAAAGCCATTGGAAGTCGGGGGCATAGCCAGGTTGCTGAGAGTATACATATTCCAGACTCCTCTTCAAGGTCTGGCCATGTTTTTTTTTCCAACAGGCATTTATCTTTTGACACCCCCCACCCCCTCCCCCCACCGCTGAAGCTGATAGCCCACACTAAATCGCATGCCTTTCGTCTCATCCCCCGTCTCTTCCTCTCTTGTTTTCCACAGGGAAATAAAAAACCAATGACGACAGAATGGATCCTCTCACTAATAGGGCTTTTATACTTTTCTGTAATGCAGGTATTCGTTCATCATTAGCTCAAAATCTTCTCTCTACAGCACATCATCCGACTATGTATCATTGTCAACATCTAAGTCTCTGGAATAGGAGGTGAGGAGAGATATAGAATAAGTGGTGGCAGTCTTTACCGAATGTCCAGGGGGTCCCTGGGGACCGATACTATCCTGGGCACAGGTGCAGGAGTGGGGGAGAGCTGGGCACTTTGCCTCATCTCTCTGAAATGGAGGTGAGAGGGAGAAAAAGGAAATAATTAAAAAATTATATTTTTTTTGACAAAAAATGTAGTAAATTAGTAAATAACCCAATAAACACTTTGTTTTGTAACTCATTAGTAAAACTGAATACAAAATTGTTTTTATAAAACATCATTGTGGCAGTGCAACCTCAAAGGTTTGGCCTTTGACTTTCTTTGTTATATAAGAGATGGAGGCAGCTGAGAAAATCTGCAACTTTTATTCCGTAACACAGGCAGGTATAATGAAACGCAACCTGCAACCAAGAGAGTCAACAGACAAAGATCAAATGCCCTCCGACAACACAAAACCTTAGGACATTAAAGGGGAGCATTTGTATTTGGCATTATATGACCGGCTGGACAGAACAAAAAACATTTGTGTGAGACATTTACAGTTCATGCACATTGCATGCAGAGGCCTTGTAATTGACTATTTTTCCAATAACTATGCAGGCTTTTGGTATTTGGCATTCCTGCATAGTAAGACAATGATTGATCGGCCCACCTCATGATCAAAAGCATTGCATTTGTTGTGACTGGAAAGGCAAGGCTCAGATTAGTCCAATTATATAGGGATACAATGTTCTCTTCAGATCTGCCAAGGCAAGTAATTCCTTGTTCATTTCTATCTGTAGTCAGTTTTTCAGCCATGCTTGTGGTTTAATGACAATCCAGCATGTGCATCAAAGGTCCTGCACATCTAAAGGCCACACGGCCACCGGTGAACAAGAACAGACTTTCTCGTGCAGTACCATTCAAATTGACACACAGCACATTGAAGAAAACAAGAAAATGTCACTGTGCAACTTCTCCTCAAACTAGTAATCCATCTATTTTGGAATATCCACAGATCCCTTTCTTTAAATTTACAAAGCGTGCACAACATGCATTTGAGATTAAGATGAATAATCAGGATGCAGTCATTTGGAACGATGAGGACACAGCATACGGGCACATACGCGTGCAGTGTGCAGCTGAATCTCTACCAAATCGTTGTGCTTACCGTGGCGGGCAGGTCACAGCATTTCTCTCTGCTGGTCCAGCTCAGGCTGCAGACGATATCAAACATCTGGAGCTGGAACTGCGCAAGGAGAGACGGGAACACAGAGGGCTGTTACACATGGCTTCCATTGAGCGTCAGCATTCAGGATCCAAAGGCAGGGCTCCAGAGGCACCCCACAGGGCCGCAGAGGAACGAGAGGAGAGATGAACCATTTCATCCTTCACACAGTCTCTGGGAGCTGTTAGGGCCTAATTGCACGTCTGCCGAAGACGTTGTGGATGTGAACGGTCAGTACCTGGCATCAACAGCTGGTCTGAGACCACCGGGAGCCATCGGTAGACTTATTGTTTTCGTTCACTTTAAAGGCAGCCTGTTGTGGTTGTTATTGTACTTACGGTCGCAGACTCCCGCTTAGCGCCACTCGACTTGGCCTTTTTGCCTAGGACCTCGTAGCCATCGGTGGAGACGTTGTTGGCCTCCTTGATGGGTTTCTCTGCCACTTCCTGGCAATCAATGGTGAGCTTCACACGCTCCGGGGAAACGCTGATGTGGAGCTGTGGCACAGACGAGGGGATAATTAGTGGGCACATCTTCTCTTCAACAGGCAACTCTGTTTGGGGCAGGAAGGCTTGGCAAAGAGGACACATGAAACAGTCTTTATTTCTGCAGAGGCATGGATTTCATTAGCCAGGCAGTGTACAAAAAGTTAAACAATACAACAAGTTTATTTTTGTTTATTTTACTATTGCGAAGTTGTTTATAGATTTATCATTTGGGCTAAAATGTAGTCAGACAAGTGTTTGTGGAACTATGCTAAATGTTGACTGTAACACATAGTATATGTAAATTATATTACTATTTTTGATTGGCTGCCATTGATTTGGCAGGGCCTATGGTAGATATACCAACTAAATGAGAACATTAAAAGGAACATTGCTATTTCCATGTAGTAGTAGAACTATAGGTTACATGTGGACTAGCTGCAGTGCACGAGTCCTTGAGACTTCTCAAGGGAGTCATATACCACATCTTGAAATTATATCATTGTGGTGAACCATCAAGAGTGCTACACTTTCCATACTTTTCCTGCATAGTTGCATTTTTTTCAGCCGAACCTTCTGACAAGCTTTCTTTTTGTCAGAAAGAACAAGCTAATGTTACTCTCTACAGGGCCATACCAACCGCAAGCTAGGCTAGGCTCTTGGCAACCACTCACCAGATTTCAGTTGACTTCCTTGGCAACAGAACAGACTACAAGAAGGACCCCAGGGAGAGAGGGTTTGATACCCCAAGCTCCTGGCATGGACCATGATGCACATTAGGGGCTTACCAAAATAACTTTCAATGATATATGGAGAGTATGGAAAAAGCGAAAATATTATGGTATCAACCAACAAGAACAGAAGGCATGAAATTAAATGTTTACTGGAAAACTTGATCCTATAGAAACCAAACGGTATGAAAATAATAATTATTTTTTCTATAATGATAGGGGTTCATTTCAACTGATGTGAGAAGGAAGAATTCTTGTTGAACACTAGATAATATCATCTTATGTTTTACTCAATTCACATAATAATTGAAAAAATATGTTACTGAATTATGCCTGATTCCCCATTGGCTCACTATGCATTTGGTGGCTGTAAAATTCCTAACTTTGTCTTTCATCCCTGACCCAGCAGCCTCTTCCCAGTTGGTTTTTAAAAAGGGATTGAAATTGAGACATCTAGTTCACTTACTGGAAAACGAAAGGTAATAAAGCCATATTGAAAGTCAGTTCAATCATAAGATCCCCACAATGTGGCACTGCTGTTTTGTCATTCCAAAATGTCAGCTCCCATGTCCTATCTGGGAGGACGATACAGAGAATGTGTCTTAAAACTAGGATTGTTCTTAACTCCGTGACCAATGATCTCCTTGAGACTTCCTGTGACGCGAGCAGGGTTTCAAGGGTCATTACTTTTACTCGGCCAGGTCACAGAGGGGGGAGGCCAAACCCAAACGCATCAGAAGAGAAATACTGTCCCGAGTACAAAGACAGCACTTAGAGCTATGGCAAAGTATCAATTAGGCCTAGTTGACTTCACAACCAGCGTCATAAACCACTATATGACCCTTCAGAGCATGTCGCCCTCCTCCTCCTTCCCAATTAGCACAGGCATAAACTGGCACAGCCTCTCCAAACCAAGTCCTTGAAGGAAAGTTCAGGCGAGTTCCCGACTTCTATCTAAACAATAGAGCTTAGTTTCTATATTTCTCCGGGTGGGGGTTTACACTCTCACAGGAAAGGCTATAACCAAGGAAATACTTATATTTCCATAAAATGCCCACTAAATACAAAACCCACCATGACATGCATAGGCTACTAAGAGTCAAGAGGAAAAAAAATTTTTTTTTGCTGTGGAACCACTGCTTGAGGGAAACGTTCCTTGTGCTTTTTGCGTAGACCCCGGCCCCATGAGTGTGAGGTGGGGATCCCCAGGGAGCTAGCGTCTGCTAAAGCTATCACAAAAAGCTTTCCCACATGGTCCACCAGCGGTGAGTCAGATGCCCAACCTCTCTGACCTGAATCGTTCTGAGCCCACTGGCCCAAGGGGAAAATCAAGGTAAATATGTCTGTGCTCCACAACATAGGAAGTGCTATTAAAGTATACGAAGTTAACCCTACAACATTTTACAACACTAAGCTATTATAGGCCCTAGAGTTCAAATGAGAGCATGGGTCAGGATAGGAATTGAGATGGGGGTTGTTGTGAGTTTTTCTTTGTTATGGGCAATATTCCCTGGGGAAACTCTCTTTCAGACAGAAATACCAAGGAATACAAAAAATTCTGAAAGCCTTCTGTAGATTTTGCAACGCCATTACCACTTATACTTGGTCCCAAATTAATAATGAGATGCCCTAACTTGTCAAAAGGTAAAGTAGTACATAAAGCTGTATGTACTGGGGGTAGTTGGTAACCCAATCCCTTAGGTCAACACATTTTAGAGTGTTTCCATTGACTGTGTTAAATAGCGTTCCAATCATTAAGTCCAGCTGTTAAGTCAGAAGAACTTCCCCGTCGGTCAGCGGGGTTTTAGCACACATGCTGAGGTCACCCAACCAGGGGCCCAGACCAATGGTTGGGAAACCACTAACTCCACACACAAACACAAACGTAGGCCCACAGCAGCCATCAGTGAACAGGCATGGCGGTAGACCACTAGAGGCTCCATAACTCCTAAGACACCAGGCACAGAACCCACAAGACTCGCTAACCAGACTAAAAGCACAGCCACTGACTGAGATGATGTCAAGGTCATCCAGAGTCCAGACCGAGCTGTTTCCAGGGTCCTGTATGCCCCATTCATGGCCTCCGTCTCGAATTAGGGCAGATGTCCTGACGCAAAGCGGTCGCACTCAAAAAGGCATAAAAACTTGCTGTTACAATCCAGGAACCAACTAATCCCTCAGAAGACGTCCACCAAGCATACTATAAAGCTACTTTGAGGATTTATGAAAGGGGTGACTTTTTGATGACAGAGAAGTCATTTCCCCCGGGGCCAATAAAATGCTTTTTGTCTGTCTATCTCTACAGTATATAGATATCAGAGAAAGTCTTCACGATGAAGATTTTTGCGGAAGTGGAATAGGCTACATGGTTCAACGAGTGAAGCCATGACAGAGAATGTTTTATCTTTCTCGTTCTTTGAGAGGGAAGAAGAAGGTGCTTGATGTCATGTTGACTGAGTTGCACTCCTGCTGTGGTTCTGGTTCTGGTCAAAAGCAATGTACATCATAGTTCTTAAGCTTGGCATGCGATACAAATCTACTGGCTAAATTCTAAGAAAAAGGAATAGCCCTTCAAACAACATTAATATAGTGGCCGTACTATTTCAACAGAAATGCCTTCAATTGACTCTTGCTGTAACTAATGGATGATTAATTCATTGTGTTGATTCCTTAGCGTGCGATTACGCGTGCAAATAAAATATACAGAAAGGAAATGGAGTAAAGAGCAAATTATTATATTATTAGTTGTGTGATGTACCGTTTGAGATTGAAAGGTGTTTTTACGGCCACTAACTGCATTACAATGGCTGAAGCGATGAGGTTTGAATTAGATCCCTATGGATCAAAAAGCTGTGGCCTGGATGAACTCAATCTTAGCAGGGGGTAAAGAAACAACATTCCGTCCTATACCATGAAACCGAGCCCTGGCATTTTCCATGAGTTTCATGTTTAATTTGTTATTGATAACCCCCTGCAAACAGGGATCTAATTACCCAGCGCTACCTAAGGAAGTTCTGACATTCAGACCTGACCCAGTGCCATCACCACTGGAAGAGCCAACCGGCATGCCTCAACCCCTTACATGGCTAACTGTAACTGTTTGCACATTGCACTGGTTCACAGAGGTCACCAAATCCCCTTCCAACCTCCCATAAGATATTTATAACCCTCTCCAACTCATTCATCAAAATAAGTACCTTTGGTCTGAAAAAACAAAGCTTGAGGCCAAATCGTAAAATCCCAGAGTACTCTTTTCTGACTTTATTGCCACGGATGGATGGCTTTCCATTTTCGTGGAGGGTAACACGATATGGTACAGTACAACAGAACGGTTGGCACCGCTTCTTTCTACATTGTCTCAAATCATCACCTTAAGTTGTAAATTCCACCAAACTCAATGAGGCATTGAAGTCATTCATACACACATCGGCTCTGGCCAGACGTGAGCCGTGGTTAATGAGTCTTTTAGCATAGTACATTTAGTTTTCCATCGTTATTTCCCATTTGCATATGCAGTTCAGTCCGTACACAATACGTCGATTCAAGACTCAAACGGAGACAGGAATCGTTTTTTAATTCACTTTAAATGACCGTAATAGCCAGGTGGCTTCAAAAAAACAAATACCCTATTTACACGAGCTACCATTGAAGATAATCACTAACCATTGATGACTAGCTCCACCCCTAAGACCTTTGATTGCAGTCAAACTGCTAGGCCACGTCCTGACTTTACCAACAGTTCGAGTTGATCCACGGCCAAACCCAGTGCTCGCATCGGGACGAAAGCTGTTGTTTACCTTGTGGAAGCTCCCGTGGAAAACTCTCTTCACTTGATCCTCGTTAAACATGGCTCGCTGCTGCTCGCCTCGGGTGTCCTTGTTGTAGAACGTGATGGTTTTGCTGGAAGCTGAGAAGAGAGAGCAAGAGAGCCACGGCCCTTCATGAACGCCCCGGCACACAATACGAGGTGGTAGCACGCAAACCACACAAAGTCTGTAGAGGACACAGTGCGTAGTCAGAGCTAATTTGAATTAACTCCTGGCACGGAAATATTAGTATACACAAAACACATGTGTAAGTGAACATGCGTAAACACAACAAAGAGGAAACACCTGTGTGCGTCGTGATGGACAAAACGCTGACTTGACAAAAGCTTACGACGAAATGAAAGTCTTGGACGGCTTTTTAAAGCTTTTTCATCAAACTGCCAAGATGGCCTCTCTCTGTGCATTCCCATACGAGACCAATGGACCATGCTGGCTATTTAGCATACCAAGCGCGGTTGCTGCACAGTGAGTGAGAAGATGAGTAGCTACAGAAACACAGAGAGAAAGAGCGACAGACTAAAGACGAGAAGGGCTGGCGTCCAGCTGTTTCGGGGTCAGCCACAACGCCATGGCCCACGTCTTCTTTGATTGAGGCACGAAGCGCCCCGGGAGAGGAGGTGGGGGGGGGGGGCAGTAGTGGGGAGGTGGGACTTACGGTTGAGGGTGACCCCGACCTCGGGGTTGTTGTTGACATCCGAGATCTGCCAGATATCAAAGGGCTCCGTGGTGGTGTCCGGCAGCAGGCGGAAGAGCAGGACGATGGTGTAGGCTGGGGGGAGACCCTCGGGGTGCACCTCCCTGGAGAGGAGAGGGGGACACGGTCATCAGTCATCGGGGAAAGGGTCAGATTGTTGGTCTGTCAGACTACACCAACCTCGACAGCAATTATTTGAACTCCCCATCGTCTGCCAATCATTATCCGGGGCCCAGCTTGGAATACGTGAGAGGATCAGAACTCAACTGAAGGACAATGGAGACAGTGTATGACCATTTTGACCACGATGCCAACTCGCCACAAGAAAGTCCCTTGCGACTCTTGTAAAACCAGCGCCACAGAAAAACAACAATGCCAGTAAATGCAGTGCCAAACTGTAACAACCCAAATATATGACACACAATCCAGTCCGTCACCACCGCACTGAACTAGAACATGGATGCCAGTTTTTGCCCAAATTTTTTTTTTCCCCTCATAATCCAAAAGTGTGTCCCCCCTCTTTTCTGCCTCTTGAAGCGTTTCCATTCGTGTGAATTCATTCGTTGGCTTACCCACGCGGACTACCTCTAAATCATGACAGTCTAACGGAAAAAATGTGTGGCCTTTTGCTGGAGGTTTCGATTCCTAGAGCGAGCAGTGTTTGCCTGAAGACGTCTCAATGGAGAGATATAAAGAGGCGGTGAGATCTAAAACGGCGGGGGGGGCTTTGCGGGGGGCTCTGCTCCCTTTATGACAGACCTGCTAGGGGAAGCGGGCCCTGCCCAGGGAGCTCTCTCCTCTGGCCCCCAGCACATTCTCACAGCAACACCTCCTCGTTGTACAAGCTGCAGCAACAACAACGTGAGCGGGTGCAGGGCCTGCAGGCCCGTGGGCTGGGTGGCTTTACGGGACACGGGAGAGAGCCAGAGAACGCCATGGGCTGCGGACACGCCAAGCGCATGCATACGCAGCGACCTAGTAAAAACACCCACACTCGCACAAGTGTGGATGCATTTACCCCACCCATGCACACATGTGCACACACACAGACACACACACACACACACACACACACAGACACACACACACACACACACACACACACACACACACACACACACACACACACACACACACACACACACACACACACACACACACACACACACACACACACACACACACAGACACACACACACACACACACACAGACACACACACAGACACACACACAAACACACACACACACACACACACACACACACACACACACACACACACACACACACACACACAGGTCTCTTACTTGGTGGGCTGGGAGATGAAGGAGTCTTTGTGCAGGCGGTAGGCGATGTAGCTGTTGAAGGAGCCGGGCTCCATGGATATACCGTTCATTCCAGCAAAGTTCCTGTCTGTGATGTTGAACGCCTCCAGCATTTTGAAGCCTGGGAGGAAGCACAACAGATGTTGCCATAACATTACGCCGCCGCTCTAAAAGGACAATCAAAGGCAGGAGTTAATAACAGTAGCCGGGCTCAGGCCGTTTGAACGCTACGTTTGGAACTTACCAGGTGATGTGAACCCATTGATGTAGATCAAAGGACAAGCTGAAGAGAGGAGAAACAAGGAGGGTTAGGAGGGCTCGAAGCAAACTGACCGACAACAAAGAGGGGGCATTGAACTGAACGGGTAGGGGGGGGGGGGGGGCCTCTGATCCGGAGCCTTACTGGAAGTGGCCGTTTCACAGATGAAGGTGATGAGGTTGTCTTGGATCTTGGCAAAGTCGTCAAAGTTGTCCACCACAAAGACGTGCCGCTCGCTGGGCTTGCTGCCGATGGCCCTCAGCTCCGAGTGGTCCACGTCGGCCACGCCCACCACGAACACGCTGTAACCTAGGATACGCGGGGGCACACGTCACACACAAGCGGCCGTGAGGCTCGTTCAAACCACGGCACGATTGCCGCGGCGACGTTCCCGCGGGCGTCTTAAATCTGGCGGAAATCAGCAACAGGCAAATGACCTCAATGACAACCGGATATCTCGGCTTCCTGATTTTTCAGACCGCTCCAACGTTAGATCCACACTTTGGTCAGGAGTGAAAACACGTGCTAACATGCTGACGTGCCCGTGCGGAACATGAGCCGGCAGGTGGTCGGGGGTCTTACCGGCGTGCGTCAGTGTCGTGGCGCTCTTCTTCACCTCGTCCTGGGAGCGCCCGTCGGTGACCACCACCAGCACCTTGGGCACGTTCTTCCTCATGCCGTTCTCGCTGGTGAACACCTTCTCTCCCACGTGCTTCAGGGCCCCGCCTGGGAACAGCGCGACACCAGACAGAGACGGAGTCAGGCGGAACACAGTCTTACTAAAAGGTTTTGTAAGCGTCCTCCACCAAATTCAGTCATTTTAAATGAAACGCACAGCTCAGTTCGAACTTAGGTGGTTTGAATAAAATAGAAACCCTCGAGGACCTGATGCCTGATATTTAAACCTGTTCTTTATTCTAACAGTTGAGTTCTCCGTGTTTTTGTTCTGCTCCAAAAGGCACAGAGTTGTGTACCTGTCTTGGTGTTTCCACCTTTGTAGCGGACCATCTGAAGGGCAGCCATCACTACTCCCTTGTCGTGGTACGTGTTGAGCTTGAACTCGGTCTTGGCATCATCGCTGTACTGGACAAAGGACACCTGTTTCCCAGAGAATAAGAGGGGGGGAAAAGGAGAAAGATGATGTTATTGTATGCACATGGATCAGTCTCGGGTGATCCTCACAGACCGGTCGCCACGGACCTGCATGCCCCCGGAGTTGATGACGTCGAAGGCTCCGATCATGTTGAAGACAAACTGGATGACCTTGCTGAAGCTCTCCTCGCCGATGCTCCAGGAGCCGTCGATGAGGAACACCAGGTCGGCCTTGGCACCTTTGCACACTGAGGGACAGAAAGACACACGAATAGTCGAATGGTCACGAATGGTCGAATGGTCACATTCAAAAACGATCATGGGGAAGTTGAATTATCGTAACATCATTCGGCGTGGCAACTTACTGCTGTGAGTTACACAGTAGGTGACTGTAGCCCTAATCAAGTCAAGCTAACACAGTCAGAACGTGTTGTTGAGACTACCCTATCCAGACCAGTTCTCAGTGGTACTTGCCATCCAGAGCTGGGGGGACAGTTGCCGGCGCAGGGGGTGTGGGGGGCTCGGTGGGCGCCTCAGTAGGCTTGACCACTGCAAGAAACCATATCCACAGAGAACATCATGGAGTCATCTCCCTCCACTGTGTGAAACCAAACAGAGGGCGCACAGCAAAGGAGTGAGAGTGTGGGTTTTC
>JAPMUY010007416.1:390000-465000 GCA_026901105.3 Galaxias olidus | reverse complement strand
GGTTCCGAGGGCCACTGCGGGGCACTGGGAGAAGGGGTGGTTGATAAGTTAGCTTGGCGTGCGACAGGGAGCGTTAAACTTTAAGCTTTCAACTTAACCTCCCCACACAAAATGACTGGCAAAATCATGCTGGTAGAGCAAGTGAGGGATGTATTATTTCTATATGTCACGATGCCGTCAGAGACATGGAAATGGAAAAGGGACGGTAGGGAGGCGGGGGGGGTTTGGGAACGGGCAGAGGAGTTCTTACGGGTTTTGCCGTCGTCGCTGACCGCAGGTCCCTCTCCGTCGGCATACAGGGCCACCACGCCCACGTTGTAGGGAGTGTCCGGGATGAGCTGCTCCAGCAGAGCCGTGGTGGTGGTCCCTGGGACGAGAACCTACACACACACACACACACACACGTGTTAAAAAAGTGTCCTTGGAGGAGCAAAGAAACTCGTAGTAGGCCTCAACCGCAGACAGAGATTGAGCCATGGGGGAGGCAGCCGGCTGTAAGCGGCAGTCAGCGGGTGAGTCAGTATGATCACACAGGCTGTCCACACAGGCCCCCATCCTCAGCACCATCAAAGGAGCCCTGGCCTCTCCTCTCCCCCCGGGGTCACACAGCTCGAGTGGCTGTTGAGAGAAGAGGGGCTGCTAGCGGGTGTTTGACACAAACAGCTGTCAGGGAGAGAAAGTGCATGGGCGTGTGGGGGGGTGCTTGGGTGCGTGTGTGTGTGTGTGTGTGTGTGTGTGTGTGTGTGTGTGTGTGTGTGTTTGAGAGAGAGAGTCTCATGGTGTGTGTGTGTGTGTGTGAGAGAGAGAGACATGGAGTGTGTGTGTGTGTGTGTGTGTGTGTGTGTTTGTGGGATGGGAGGCAATCCGTTCCCCCGTCATCCTCCTTTGATCACCCTTGCTCTGCGCCCCCCCCCCCCTCCTCCCATCAGACATTAACCACAACTACACAGACGTAGTCTGATCACGTCTGCCTTCTCTCTCCGTGTGGTCGTTGCCTCAGTGTTCTTCGCTCTTCCACTACGACTAGGATTCTCAAACCCTTGCACTGACGCCCGGGCGGTTAGCTCACAAAGCCCAGTTCTTCTTCTCAGACTCAAACCCGTGTCACATGCCGCTCGGTTTGGCTGGAAACGTGCACGTTACGTCCGAGGGGTGCCACGTAACCTTGACCACACTGCCCCTGGCGTGAGATGGCTGACTCTGGTGGTGTAAAAGGTTGAAAGGTTAAGCCCCTCCTAGGACAAACAGCGCCATGAGAACGGCTGAAGAGATAAAGACAGCACCTCTGTTTCTCTCTTTGTTTTTTTAAACGAACCAGCGTCACTCCATAAAGGACTAACATTCTCTAGCGTCTAACAGAGGGAGAGGGCTCAGCGTTGCCTGCAGATGTGGGCCTGGCTGCGTGCGTGCCGTGTCGAGCCACACTTCAGAGGCTGTTTACGGGTCCATTTAGTGCCACCAGACATCCTCTCCATGTGGCGATGTGGGCACACTGAAGCCCGACACAGACGGGGTGGGTGGGGGGAGGGGCTGGGAGAACCAAGAGATTCCTGCTTTAATGAACTGGCTATCAATCCAAACGAGCTTGTCAAATTACAGAACGCATTCTGTAGGAACACAAACAGCCACACACACACGCACACACACAAGCACAGCATGTGGACAGCAGGCAGGATCTTTCCCCCGAATCCGGGACGAGGTCGTTCGGTCGTTTTTTACCTGGAGATCATGGTCGTAAATCAGGGGCGTGAACGGGAGCTGTCGGTTTGGGCTGACCCCAGGGCCCTGACCTGTCCCCCTTTGACCGGGGCCAGGGTAAAGGGAGGGGGGCGAGCACGTGTCCGCGGAGGGTGACTCACCGACTCGGAGGGCTTGGTGCCGACCAGCGGGGCGTAGACCACGCGGTACTGCAGCACGGGGCCCGAGGCCGGCTCCCAGCGCACGTTCAGGGTGTTGGTGGTGGGGTTGAACACCTGGATGTTCTTGGCTGCACTGCGCTCCACTGGTGAGGGGAGGAGGGAGGGGGAGGGGGCGAGGAGAGAGTGGAAGACGAATGGGGGAGACGTGTGTTAGCATGTAGCAAAACATCAATTAGAGATTGTCCTGGGAGAGATTTACAAGGTTCTAAATGGCAGTGTGGAGAGACTCTGACCTGGGGGGGATTCCGGTCTACCATTAGAGATAGAGAAAGTTGGCTAACAGCACATATTTTAAGAAGACAGCATTAAGATCTCACAGATGTGTTGAAAAAGCATGGCTAACACCCACAATTTTGGACTTCAAATAAAAACAAAAACATTTAAACATATGAACAAAAACATGTAACACATGTTAAAGGTCAGGTTAATTTAAATAGATTATATTTATTGATCGTCAGCCATAACGGACAAATCAACTTTATATTAGTAATATTTACCCGATTATAAAGGAAATGAAAGGTTGACTTCCTCAATGAATCTCTTTAGGTGTAACACCAACATCTTCAAAGATAGATTTGCCCTGCTCTCAGCAGTCTGGGTCTGATTGGCTTAAAGTTTAGATTCCAGATCTCAAGAAGGCTATTGCAAGTGAAAGCAAACACTAAAACAAAGAATGGCATTGTTCTACGGAGTGACGGGCCATCCAATGACGAAACGCTTTCCCGTCATTCTCCTATTCCCACGGGGAAACAGATTACTCATGTTATACCCCACCAGCACTGCCAGTCATCCCATTTTATAAACCAACCCCGTTACGGGAAGACCAGAGGATACCCCATTAGGAGCTGACAGCCCTGAGGAATTTCTTCCTACGTACTGCTTCCAAATCACTACACTGAGTCATACTATCTGGAGTCCACGGGTCTCCTCACAGCTGCATTGAAACCAAGTCAAATAAACCATCATTTAAAATAGACCCCCGGTTTGTATACCACTAACTGTTTTCCAGGAAGTTATCACATTGCTTGAGTGAATTAAACAATGTTCCTCAAGCTTCTCTTCAGCCCGATTCATTTTTTGGACTCATCCAATTGTTGATGCTCCCCTGACAATTTCGGCGGCCAACGCATCTTTCAGTGGCGGTGTCCACAGCGCGTACGTACGTGTCTTGCCGTTCTCAGAGTTGCGCTGGCCCTCCCCAGCGGCGTAGACGGGAGCCACGGTCACGGTGTACACCGTGTCAGACAGAAGGTTCTTCAGCACCGTGCTGTGGGTGCTGCCGGACACTTGCTCCTGCGACACACAACACACAAACTGGGGTCACAATGTGACATCGCCACAGGTCTCTGCCAGCCAGGTGGACTGTCCTGTCGGTATGGTTCACTGAAGTCTGGTTTTAAAAATATGTACGTATTTATTTTATTGTATACATATCGCGGTTGTCATGTGGTTGTTCGGCCTACCGTGTCCTCGGCTCCACCAGTGGCGGGTACGTAGTAGATCTTGTACTGGCGTACGTTGCCATCGGCGGGCTCCCATTTGACGGTGAGGGTACTGGTGGTGGGGTCTTTGACCTGGAGGTTCTTCACTCCACCTAGAGGTTCTGTATACACACACACATACACACACATGGACGAAAAGACATGAAACACCTCAGGAAAGCACATTATTACAAAGACTGAGTAATTATCATCCAGTGCTGGAGATAAAGGAAGCACCAACCAACTACATGAAATACATAACTATAACCACATACACTTATTGTTACCATAACAACAGTAACTCACTGAGAGGACCAAACACCAAACATCATGTCAAAACATGTCGGCAAAGCATCACTGAAAATATGTAAAGTATAAATAAGTTTATACTTCTAAATATATACGTTTATTTCAAAACTATTTCACTCACTGGTCTTGCCAGTGCCTACGAGGTCCTTGCTGACCCCGGAGGCGTATATGGCCGTCACGGTGATGGTGTAGGGGGTGTCGGGGGTCAGCTTGGGCAGCAGCACCGTGTTCTTCTTCCCTCCTATTTGGGTCTACACGGGGGAAAACAAGAGATGTTGGTACGCGACAGTTTGTTGATGTGAAGTCTTGATGTGTAGCTACGAGAACGATGGGCTGTCGGAATGCATCAGAGAGCATTGCTAGTGTTTTGCAACGCAGCGTCAATCATCAGTGCTTCATAAGTGCTCATATCCCGTGAGAGAGAGCAGAAAACGATATGTGATTTGCGACTTGATATTTTCTTGTGTGATGGGATACTTCTTAGTTGAGATGATCTCCGTGATGGATAGGTGCGGCAAGCACTTGGCCATTCCAGGCGATGGCCGCCTGCCAAGGTAAGTCTACAGAACACCCCCATGACCAGAGCAGTCGGATGTGTTCTCTCTAGATGGATGAATGTGGAATCCCCGCCATTACTTTTTGGCTAGATTAAAGGCAGATACTGGGTTGTGAGTGAGTGTGAGAGTGTGTGTGCTAAGTCTGTGTTCAATGTGTGTGTGTGTGTGTGTGTTAATGTTAATGTGTGCTCTAATTCACACTAGATCTATCTAGTCACTATCAGCCTGTTTAAGCTGTTGAGGGGAAGCAATGAAGTCGTGTCGTTTGGCACACAAACAACTTTCCTTCTTGTCTAGTGCAACACGTGTGTGTGTGTGTGTGTGTGTGTGTGTGCCATTCGCACCGTTAAACCAGACAAGGCGACCCACGTTCTCAGTGCTTGCTGAGAAGCTCAGTGTAGCAGACACATTTGGCCCAGGCAGGCTCATTCGCGTCCAGGTTTCCGACAATACCTCAACATGGATGCGATAGCATCACAGCAATCACTCCCTTTCCTATCCTCAAACTAAACGGTCTCCAACTGAAACCAGTCAACACGTACCAAAACCCCGTGCATGCTGCTGTTTTTAGGGCTTGATATGGTAGCTCCATTTCACAACCATTGGTCGGACGGAAGAGCCCTACACAGCGTGTCCATGACTCCCATATATCACGAGAACAAAACTGGAGGCTGAATGCCTTAACATGTGGGCCCCTGCGGATAAAAACTGGTGAGCGCATAAACTAATAGCCAGCATGTCGTGTGAGAACCAGCAGCGGAGCCAGGCAGCTTTGTGTCATGCTGTAAACACGGAACGCAGTGAGTTTAACCCCCCGGCACAGCAGACTCCTATTAAACAAAAAAGAGAGTTTGACTTGGCTAATGCTGTCCCTCTTTGGACATACCTTTCGACCCTCGTGGAAAAATTCCTGCACACATATAAACAGACTGAAAGCATCTCCCCTGCCACCGCCTATGACCGTGTGCTTTTAACGAGGACAGGGGGTTTGGAGACCTCTTTGCCGGTAGTGTTCCCATCGTGTAAACAAAGTCTGGGAAGAGGTCAAGAGTGTTTGACCTGAGCCACACACTGTTCACAGGGCTTTGATCACTCCGAGGCACGTGACGGGAAGATTTTATTGCAGGCTTAGATTTGAGAGGGATATGCTGCCTTGGGAAAACCAGCGTGTCTCCGTGTGGGGTGTGTGTGTGTGTGTGTGTGTGTGTGTGTGTGTGTGTGTATGTACCGTCTGGGTTCTGCCACCAGCAACGGGTACGTAGGTGATTTTGTAGTTCTGGACTTTGCCAGGGGCGTGGTCCCACTTGGCGTTGAGCGTGGTTGTGGTGGCGTTGAACACCAGCAGGTTGGTAGGGGGTCCGTTGCGGGCTGGGGGAACAAGCATCACAATTAAACTCACGTCCGCTTAGCCAGCCACGTCGGATCGTCAACGCATTGTCTTCTTAACAGTTCAATTAAAGACGCAATCCTTGGTTGTTTTTTTTATTATATATTTATTGCTATTCTGATAAAATAAAACTTGCCTTTTGAGCAAATTTCTTAAATTGGTTCTTAAATACGTTTTTTTTACACAAGATCCCTTCCTAGTTTTAACTTATAACTCCAGCCAAACAAAAAGTAGCTTGGGCCAACTATTCAACCCAAGGATTGCAGCTTTAAAGATGAAAAGAGAATGATCCTCTTTTGAATATTGTCTTTTCAGAAACCAGATGGATTTTCTGGGCGGCGATGGATGGATGGACGGATGGGTGGATGGATTGATGGCTTGATGGATGGATGAATGGATGGATGGATTAAGCAGTGAATTACAAAATGGAAGGGTGACATAGAACAACTGGGGGACAGGGGATTCAAACCCTTGCGTTGCAGGACATGCACTCAAATCCTTATCCGACCAGGAAATTGGCTGAGCGAGAACGTGATCTCATTTGCAGCAACAACCTTGGGGATGATTTGCGGGAGTATGATCAACAGACGCACACACACATCACTGTGACCAAGAGAGAACACGGCAACACAAACAAAAAAAAACACACACACACACACACACACACAAACAAAAAAAAACACACACACACACACACACACACACACACACACACACACACACACACACACACAGTCGCACGCAAACACACGTGGCATTGTCAGCAGAAGAGTGACGCCATGGGAGCGGTGTATGGGTTAAGTGGCTTGCTCGAACAAGACAATATGATTGGTAGTCCGGTGACAACAATGCTGATGACTTGACGACAAATGAATCGCATGCTTTCGTCTCCTGAGGAAGTGAGAAACGGCCTCTTGGTTTACCCGTTATACTTACCAGGAATGATTTGCCTGGACACTAAAGAAGCAAAGATACAAAGGTGAATAGATAAACCCTTCAACCAAGGTGGCATCCATGGAGGAATGACCATGAACAGAGTCAAAGCAATCTACAACTCAAATTCCGACAGAGACTATCATTGGTCCTTCATTGGCCAAATAAACATCAGATGGCTATTAAAAACCCTAGACTTTCCACTGAACATTGGAATGGAAAGGCTCGTCCGGCTGCCAGCGTCCCTTACATGTTCTCTGGGTCCCCAGCAGGTCCTCGCTCTCCGACTCGTCGGGGTAGATGGCTGTGACGGACACGTCGTACGGGGTGTCGGGCTCCAGGTTCTCCAAGACGTGACTGATCTCGTCGTTGTTCAGGATCGACTGGAAAACACTTGTGTGTTACTGTAGTTTAACTACGCCACAGTCCACTGACATCCACAGTGGAATCGCCTTAGTATTGATCACATATATTACGTTTTTCTCTGTTCCTCCATATAGCAAATATGCAACACAGGTTGTTTTTATTAACAATGCAATTTTAGATAACTAGAACTTTCAGACCTTGCAGGGAAAGTCATTTTGTGACAAGCAGTAGCTCAGTGGCAACAACTAGTGGACTTTGTTTCATGTGGTGGTCCTCTTACGTATTGGAAGTTGGTCTCTCCCTTCTTGGTCCAGCCGATGCGATAGAGGGCTACGTCTGGAGCGCCGTGATCCCAGGTGGCTCTGAAGCTGGTCTGAGTGACCTCAGAGAAACTCAGGTCCTTGGGAGCAGGAACCACATCTAGAGGAATCCAGGGATAAAAGTAAAGAAAAGAAAGACAAGGCAGCTATGAACAACATAATCCTTTTCACCTTTTTCTGCGTAACCATAATCCATTTAAAGCCAATAAACATTACCAACACCATTTCACATGATCGGTGTAAAGAGTCGTTGCAGTCCTTTACCGGTGATAGCGTCGCCTATCATAGGTGTTCCAGGTCCGTCGTCATAGATAGGAGTGACAGCCAGTCCATACTCGGTCTGAGAGATCAGGCTCTCAAGAACTGTGGTGGTCAAGCTCCCATCCACTTCCAGCTGAGGATCAACAAGCAGCACAGGACATTTAGCTTACATTTAGCTGCAGCAAATAATGTGTAGCACCGTGAGATAGTAGCATGAAGTGAGTCAATACACTGGACTGAAATAAACTTCAAATGTTCTCATGCTCAAAGTCGTGTGGAACACTTGCCAAGGTCCCATTCCTCTCCAAAAGAAACATCCCAAAAACGAGGGAGAGGAAAAATGAGAGGTATTGCTGTGATAAGACAGCCTGTACACCAGACCACGGGGCATTCCTAAAAGCAGTTCTATCCCAAGGAGTGGACGGATAGAAACAAACAGGATAAAGAAAATAAAGACATTCTGTCCAAATACAGCACTAGTCGGTAGGAAAAACAAACAGACTTCATTGCTTTCCATTTCATTAAGCATAAAGATTGCGTCAGTGACTATGCAAAAGATTAATTTTTCAGGGATTCTCATACTACTACGAAATGGACTCACGGGCAGGTTTCACATAACGAACTCAGAACCCAGCTTTCCCCTCGGGATATAAAGATGGAATTCGTGCCTTTGTAGTGAAAGCAGCCAAGCCACTAATCTCCTCTATCAAATCAACCTTAGAAAATGTGTATGTGTTTTTCATTATTTCATTCCTGCTGAGAAGTTACGAGTCTTGCCACAACCTGAGTCATGCCTGACACAGGAGCGGCCTTTCCCAAAACCTACCAAAGCAGACATAGATTTCCCAGGGCTGCAACATAGGCATCCCAAGACGCTGGCAGAATTGGGGGTCTACATCTATCACGACTCCAACAGTGCTCCCCCTCCTCTTTGTTCAGGTGGGATCTGCTCCCCTATCTCTTGACAATGTGCTCTGTTCATTGTAGAGGGCCCCCGGTCCTTAACTCACACTCACACCAGATGCTGTTTCTATAAGCCTTGTCAAACCTCATACAGTGAACAGTCACTCAAAAGTATCGATATCTGTCTGTTCTACAGTCACAAAAGCCGACATCATAAACAGACAATAGACCCAGCATGTGAGCTGGGACAGATGTGACAGCAATGGGATGGCAAAAACATTAGAGGGCCCATAACTCTAAGGGCTAAATAGAATGTCCAGATAACACAGATTTTTTCATTGTCAAATGCACATTCACAGACAGAAACAGAGACTGAGACAGAGACAGAGAGGAGGGACAACCCACCTCCTTGGCCTCTCCTTCATCGGGCTTGTAGGTGATGAGGTAGTTGCGGACGGCACCGGGCGCGGCATCCCAGATCAGCCTCATGGTGCTGTGGGTGACGTCACGGACCGTCAGCACCCCTGCTGGGGGAACGGGTACTGGAGAGAGAAATAACAGGGAGACAGGATGAGCACCGCTTCAGAAAAAAACAACACCGCTACACTCTGTAGAGTAGCCTTAAAACAACCATCAACACACTGCCATGAACATGTAGGCCTCCTAATGGCCAAGACATGAACAGGGAAAGGCGCACGCATTCCCTATGAAGCTCACGGGGAGCCAGTGAGAAAGACAAGTCTCAGGGTGAAAGACGTACGGGTGACTCCCTGCTCGGTGAGAGGGTCGCTGGCGGCCGCCCCGTGCAGGGCGAAGATGGACAGCGTGTAGGCCGTGTTGGGGATCAGCTGCTGCAGCTGGACGTCCGTCACTCCACCTGCCACTCGCACCTGCCGGGGTGGGAACACAACGGAGCAGTCAGTTGACCGGAGGGACTAGCAGACCTTTCAAACGAGGGGAGGACACGGAGGCCTGTAAGCACACCGATCATCGCCTTCGCGTATGCGCATGTTTTGCTCTCTCCCAGAGTTGCCGAACCCGGGTTCCGATCCGGTGTGCTCGACCCGAGTGGCTCCCCTGGCAGCGTGAGCTCATGGTTTTCACACCCCTTTTGTGTCCAACAATCATTTGTTTCCTCCCCCCCCCCCCGCTTTCCCGAACCCGTCAAGCCGGGAGAGAACACTGCTCGCTTTGTGAGCCACTGCAGCGGCGCGGGACATCTGTATGTTGTCAAAGTGAGCGCTGGCAGGCGCTGGGCCTATGTGGTCATTGGCGATGTGTGTGTTTTCGATTCATGCAACTTTGACTGCCTGTTAAAAGTAGGAGTGTGAGACCGAGTCTGCGTTTGTGTGTGTGTGTGTGTGTGTGTGTGCGCGTGCGTGTTCTCACACGTCTGCGTGTGGACTATGTCATCTACACAGCTGGTTGGCGTGGATGTCCTTAGCTCTCCCTCTCTCTCTCTCTCTCCATCTCTCTCTCTCTCTCTCTCTCTCTCTGAGGCCAGGGGGCGTCCTACCTCCTTCTCCACGGACGGCTCCGTGGCGTTGATGGCGCTGTAGAGCAGCATGTAGCCCGTGGCGCCCGCCACCTCCTCCCACTTCACGCGCATGGTGGTGGAGCGCTCCTCGTACACGGTCATCTTCCTCACCGCGCCCAGGGGCACTGGACGGAGCGGGGGTGGTGTCGAGAGGGGAGAGTTATTCAGGACAAGTTTACGTGAGGTGTACAGAAGACATAAAAAACAAAACACTCTAACAGACACATACTCATGCTCACCGAGTTACATGCATCACTATCCAAATCTGCACATTCTCTGTGCGTGCCGTTTTCATGTGCTATTAAAGTGGTGAGAACTGAACAGCAAGAGGTCTTTTATGTGAGATTGTACAGTGAAATAACACACATTGTAAAACAGTGCCGTTTTAGAGCCCAAATCAAATCAAATGAAAGCCAAAAGCATCGAGGAAAGTTCTTACAGCAGATTTCATTGGATGATTTTTATGGAATAATAGTGTCATTATGGGACTATGCTGACATCACTAACTACACAGAGGAATCACTTGGTGTGGAGTTGTTGTAGTCAAGTATAACTCATTACTGAATATTAAGGATTTTAAGAACATATGTATGCAGGTTCTCAAGAAACATTCTGAGATGGATACAGGTGTAGTATATCACAAAACAAAAATTTAAATTAGCACTGCTAATTAGTGGCCTGATCGTGCTCACCTAGCGCTGGAACCTGCAGGAATTAGACTGGCCATTTTTAGACTCACGTGTGGTCTCTGTGCCTTTCAGGGGTTCGCTGCTGTCCTCTCCGGTCACGGCGTAGACGTTGACCAGGTACTCGGTCAGCGGGTTCAGTCGTTCAAGGACTGTGGTGGTCCGGCTCCCGTCCACGATCACCTACGACGAGAAGGGGTTGAACCTGAGTCAGGACGTTGGTGTTGTTTGTGTGGGTCTGCTTTTGGCGAGGGAGAGCATTGCAAGGAAGTCCATAAACAACCGAGGCGTGCTCAACTTCCCGCTGAAGAAAGAGCCATTCAAACCGTACAACAACAACAGCCGTTTGTTCTCTTCCAGTTGACATAAACGGCTTCTTCTGGAAACGTAAATGAAATGGGAAGCAGACACGAGCTGGACCTGACCCAAAGCGCGCGTCGCTATCGCACTTCCTAACAATTTAAAACATCATCATCGGACAAAACAAACATTTACTCTGGACTCCAGGCTTTGGAAATCTAAACAATGGACTCCAGCCAGGAGCTGCTGTATCGCTAAGAGGCCTACTGCTTGACAAGGCAACGCTGTGATTTCAACAGAATTTCTCCATATTAAGAGCAGCACCCTCTCCTCCGCCCTGCATCCTAAGCAGGGTTAGTACGATGGGAGACGTAGAGATCAGGGGGTCAGAGTGCGTACCTCTTGTGGGCGTCCGGACAGGGTCATGTACTCCACGCGGTACTTCTCCACGGGGCTGTCGGGCGCCGTCCAGGTGGCACGGAACGAGTGGTGGCTCACCTCGGAGGTCACCAGGCCGGTGGGCGCCTCGGGGGCACCTCCTTTGGAGAGGCGAGGACGCGAGAGGAGAGACACGTGAAAGTAAAGCCTTTAAATACAGATAGTTCATCTACAACATGGAGCTGAGTGGATTTGTCTAATCAGCATACGGTCAAATCTCCAAGTGTAGTCTTACGCATACAGCAACTCTGAGCTGTTGATTCACCTTGAGACCTTGACATGACGGAGCATTAAGAGTGTCACACCACCCTGAACTCGAACAACCCGTCCCCCCCTCTCACACATACTGACGGCCACGCTCTCTGTCCTCACAGAGGCTGCGAGGGCTTCTGTTCCACTTGGCTTGTTTTAGATAGTCCCCCCACACACAGTTTCTTATTACAGGTCTGTAATTGAATTAAGAAGCAGACGACTCTCCGTTCCACAGAGACAGACGGAGTGTTAAAGGGGAAGACGAAGAGGTTCAAGACGCTTTCCAGACGCTGGCTCTTTGACGGCCCCACATCGCTCTCCATGAAATCTCTGGAGCTCCCCTACTAAACCCCGTTGATTTAGCCATGGTGTGGCGTCAGAGAACCTGCTGTGACAACATCCTACATAGAGGCAAAGCTAAACCCTGACTTCACCTTTTGTTTGAAGTGGTGTTAGGTTTTTGGTAATCTGTCATTTCCTGCGCGATATGAAAGGACCCCAGTGAGCTCACCTGGCCCCTTGACGCTGTTACACAGGTTGTTGGTGAGGTCGTCCACGATGTCCAGCAGGAAGGAGAAGTCCGCCACGTTGAACATGTGGATCTCGTCCGGGTCGGTGGCGATGGAGCGCAGCTCATTCTCGTCGGCGTTTTTCACACCTAAGATACGAACCAGTTACAGTCAAAAACAATGCCCTTTCAAATGTTCTGGTTGGTTAGATCCGTCAATGTCGATTCACAGATCGGAGGAAGAAAGCCTACATTTGAATAGGCTGGTGTTAGAGAGGCAGTCTTACCAATGGCGTACAGCTCAATGCCCTGGTCACGGAGGTTTCTGGAGTTGGCAATGATGTCATCCTGGGACTTGCCGTCAGTGACCAGCACGCCGATCTTGCGCGCCTTGGGCCGCATCCCGACGTTTTCTTTGAAATTGTTCTGGAGGATGTAGTTCAAGGCCAGACCTGCAACGCAGACACAGACCTTCGCTCATCACGCTGCATCCTAGAGTGAGGATCGCTTTGTGGCTTTTCCAACTGGCTATTACAACCACACCAGCAGACAGATTAGATCATGGGCCCACATTAAGGGACAAGACGACTGACAAGGGAGCACATGGACTCTCTAATTCTCCATCTGTGAACATGTACAATAAAAATGTAACGGGTGCTTTGTGGAGGTTAATTGTGTTGTATTATTCTCTCTTAAAACTGCTCTGAATCATAAAGGCACAAACAGGAGCAGTTGAACGTAATGTTTTTTTGTTCTGTATAGAGCAGAGTACCCGTCAAAGTGTTGCCCCCTTTGTAGGGCAGGTTGGCCACGGCCTCCAGCAGAGAGTCCCGGGTGGGGTGGGCATTCAGGTGCCACTCCGTCTTGGGGTCCCCGCTGTACTGAGCCAGACCTGGATCAAACACACAGTACGCACAACTAGTCACACACCGCCAAGGCTTGCGACATCGACACTAATCCTACAGTACAGTCTGTGCAGGATATGAACAAACCAGATTTAACAGTACATTTTCAAGGGGAAGCTTACCAATCTGGACCCTCTCCGGACCGATGTCAAAGACGCCCACCATCCGAGAGATGAAGTTGCGGATGGTCTTGAAATTCAGACGTCCGATACTCCAGGAGCCATCCACCAGCAGGACGATATCGGCCTGGGCATTAGTCTTACAGGTGACCCCTAGGCGGTCGGAGGGAGAAGGTTATACAGATAGCAGAGACATATAGTCTACAGTCGGACAGTGGTTTGAGCTGCAATGCATCTGACTGCGAAGGAGCCTATGTGGCAAACAATAAATGGACAAATGGGTTCAAGGTGTGTGGAGAGGCGAAGGAAAGAAAAGCAGTGGAGATAAACTGCATAACAACACGGACGCAAAAACAGAGACGGGCAAAACAATCCACAAACACACACAAAAAAACACACATTTTTATCACTTTTTGTTTTTACAAGAAAGCAGTAAAACACACTTTCCTAATATTATTTTTTTTTTACTATTCTGAGCACATTTCATCTACAGGTGTCGTAATGATTGTCTTCTTGTTTCTCGGACGTGTCGAGACCATCTCTGTCTTTCCTCTTCTTGGCTCCTTGTCTTTTGGTTTTTGCGAGACGCCCCTGCTTTGACACTTAAACGAGGGGGTCTCCTCCTGCGTGAGAGCTACAGTGCATTCCGCAGCCTGCGTGGCTCTCCAGACACCTGCCGGATGAAAAGGAGCAGCAGCATCTCGTGTGCAGCGCTAAAGGCTGCAGGTGCTCTATGGCGCTCTACAATCTGCCACTGTCTGCAATTGAAAACAGGTTACAGGACGTTTGATTTACAGACCTCGTGCCTACCCCCCCTACCCATCGACCCGCCCCCACATATATACACAGATGTCCTGCCCGTTGGGGAGCGAGGGAGACAGTGTGAGAGGCTACTGAAAGCGAGGTGGAGAAACATTTTGGAGGGGGCTCAGCTCTGGTCAAGTCAGAAAAAAAGGGGATTTATTCTCCTGCGCCAGATGTTTATCCAAAGCTGAAATATAAATTTCTCTGAATAAATAAAGTTTGTCTGTTCCCTGGTTAATGACACTATAAATTCAAAGCGTATTTATATATCCCGATAAAGGCGAAAATTTACCAACCACTCCACAGGCGGCTATCAACAGAGCAGAAAAAAAAGATGTCTGGAAGAAAAAGAAAGGAGAAGCAGGGAAATACATAGGCACTGACGTTACCCAGATGCCTCCACATTGTTGCCTCGGTTTTTTTTCTGATACGTCAGGGGAGAAAAGCAAAAGGTGTTTGGAGCTAACACGGTGAAACCGGAGAAAACAGCCGCTTCCATCGCCTTCCGTATCGCCGCAGGGCTCACGTGGCCTTGTTGTGTGCCTGCTCCCAATTAGGAAGGCCCAGCTCGCCGCTCAAGGGTCAAACTGGCCTCTTCAGACTGGCCCTCCATCAAACGCATACCACTTTCCCTCTCCTCACTCCTTACTGCCCGAACTCAAACTCCCACTCACGGGGTTGTAAAACATTTTTATAATTGCGAACAGATTACACTTTCTGTCAATGTCATTGGCTGCCGGGACGAGAAACAAACCAAAAAAAGGGAGAACCCAAGGTGACACGGTGAAGAAAGAACGAGGAGCCAGCAGATGGAAGAGCCATTACTGACAATTAGCTGTGAGGAAAGGCCTTTGGTGCGACTCATCTCTTTTTATGGATTCTAGGATTAGAGCATATTTTCCTAACTACAAATATACAGTGTGAAATATGCCCTTCGTGTTTTGACCGTTGCTGAGCATAGGAGCAACGCGCCATCCACAGTATCATACATACGACAGATCACGACCTTAGGTTGAAGTGGTATTATATTGATAATGACTGAAGGGCCTTTGATATAGAGCAGCTTAAGTCATATCGATCTTTAGGGTACAAACGGTATATATTCTGAGGCACCTATGTCATATTCAGCTGTTAATGATGACACTAACAGAACATAAAAGAGGCGTTTACCTGTGTTCACAAATGGTGGGGGTTCGGGCACATCTAACAGAGTGGTTTTCTCCTCACCGGCCAGAGGCACGCTCTCGCCTCCGTCGAACATCCCAAACACACTCACTGCATACTTGGTGCCAGCCCTGATAGACAAACAAGTGTCAGTCTCCTCTCTGTCAACCCAGTCACTCACTGCAGCGATGCTCTGAGTTTGTCTGTACCTGAGCTCCTCCAGCACCACAGTGTTGTCATAGGGACCGACCAGCAGCTCCCCTAGGTCGATGTCTTCGCCCTGGGGGTGGAAAGTCACCTTGTATCCCTTGACCTGTCCGGGCGCAGGGTCCCACGTCACTCTGAAACTGGTCTTTGTAGGCTCGGAGGTCTGGAGGTTTCTGGGGGCTTTATAGGGGGACACTGGAGGAAAGAGAGAAGGGTCAACAGACATTCATAAGAAGTACATGCGCCTGTGACATTCCATCGGAAAATCTGCAGAACGATTGGAATCAAAGTGGGCTGTGAACGACGCTAACCAATCCATCTGAGTGACGCGTAGAACCTGTACAGAGTCCCACGTATAAACTCCCCGCCCTTAAACCCCCCGAGCACCAGTTCGTGTCTGCGGAATGAGAGACCAACGTACGTGTGGTTCCTACTCCTTGCCTTGCTTTTCCTTCGCCCTGCTTGTACACGGGCCGCACCACGATGTCGTACGTGGTCTTGGCTGTCAGGCGCCGCAGCACGGTGGAGGTGGTGCCCCCCGGCGCCTTGGCGGCCAGCTGCCGGCCCTCGCCCTGGGGCTTGTAGGTGATGCGGTAGTTGAGCACGTTGCCCGGCGCCGGCTGCCACGTCACCTTCATGCTCTTCTCTGTCTCCTCGGAGACCACTATCGCTTTCCCGGCCGCCGACACTGGTGGAGAGAGAGAGGAGAGAGAGAGAGAGGATGAAAGAAGGGTAAGGTGAACGGCTCTGATGGAGGGGGGAGAACGGGTGAGAGTGGCCATGGCCGTGGCCTCGGGAATGTTTACCTAAAATGTACCACCTAGATTTCTAACAAGCCTCTGCATCTGCCGGGTAACGTAATCACGGACATGGATGTGTCTGCTCAGTTTCTAATGTGCTTGTGAACACAAACGCGCCTGATCTCAGTTGATCTCCGCGACCATACACTACCCAGAGCCACCTAGAGCAGTGGTAGCTTTGGTGGGTCCACAGCCAAGCTCACAGATGAATATTTTTTTTGCATGCGCTCCCTCCTTCCATCAGGCGACCACAAGAGTGCTTTTTAGGGCAGCAAGGACAAGTGTGAATTGTCCGAAAACCCGACCGAGAGGAAAATATTCCGACGGCTCCACTTCAGAGCGAGGAGGTTTTTACGAACGGAAAAACAGCGGCGAGTCCAAGGTTTCCGTGCGCGCGGCCGCTTTCCAACCCGCCTCGGGGCACATGGAGAAGCAGGGAGAGGGCCGTGGAGAGGACGCCACAGAGCAGAGTGACCACGCACATAAACCAATGGGAACCCCCGGGGGCGTCTCAAGGTTGTTTTCGGTGTAACTTGCACCTGTCCCCGTAAGCCAACGTCAATAAACAAATCCACGGCGGGGACGTGTTCTTTTCCATTTGCACAGTTGCTCTCGCTAACCTGAGGATAAATCCCAGGATCAGGGCGAGTTTCCCGTCAATGTGTTTTTCTCATTCTGACGTGACTGTGTAGTCGAATGGGAGACTCCAGTTTCTACCGGTGTCGTGCGTCTAACTCGCCGCAGGTGTGCCGGGGTGCATGACATCACGGCCGCATTTATAGATAACACGCTTACACTAAAGCGCACACACACACACACACACACACACACACACACACACACACACACACACACACACACACACACACACACACACGCGCGCGCGCACCCTCTGATTACAAAAGCATCTCCGTGACCCGCTGGAGGGCTCAGGTGAACGTCGGTCATCCTGACGCTAACACGGAGCGCTGACCAACGAGTCGTAACTGTCACTGCCGCTCACTTTTTCCACATCACACCCCGGAATGGGCCTGGAGTTTGGGCCTTTTAAAAACCCCTGCGTCTCCCCACATAACTTCACGACCTGCGTCACACCCACCGCAGGCTCGGCGATAGGCCTGAAGTCCTTTCATGTTCCGGCCTGACGTGACAGGGTTATGAAAAGCTTAACTAGGATATGAAAAGCTTAACAGTCGGGGGGGCATTTAAGGGGGAGAGGGGCCTAAATCAGCTTTTCAAAGCAGCTAACTCAACACTCGTTAATGGCACTCAAAAACCAAAGTGACATAATCTCAAAGGAAAGCCCGCAAACGGCCATCCCTCTCCTCCCAGGTGTTCCATATGAAAGCTTCAGAGGGCACGACATAAATCCATGACATTTGTTTCCCACTCTGAGGTAACCTAGGGACGAGAGGCTCACAGGCCCGTCTGTCAGGGCACACTCCCAAAACGGCGGGGGTAGGATATTAGAACAGACAGGGAGGAAAGGGGCTGGAGGGGAGGGAAGTGAAAAAGCAGAGCTGGAAAGCAACAAGGACCAAAAAAAAAAAAAAAAAAGGTACGAGAGGGAGGATGGAGAGAGAGAGAAAGAAAGAAAGAAAGAAAGACAGGGGATAAAGGGGGGGGGGGGTGGTTCCTGAGCAGGCACATGGCGGACAAATTACGCAGCTCAAGTCACGTACCATCTGTGGTCTCCTCGCCCACCAGCGGCCGGCCCTCTCCGTGGCCGTAGGCCGCGAACACCGAGACCTGGTAGCGGGTTTCCGGGGTGAGGCCCTCCAGGACCGTGGCGGTGGTGTTGCCGGCCACCGTCTTCTCCCCCTTCTCGTCTGTGTACAGGGACTTCCAGGCGAGCCGGTAGCGACGCACGTTGCCCGGCGCCGCCGTCCACGACACCCCGAAGCTGGTGTCGGTGACGTCTTTGGTCAGCAGGTCTTTAGGGGAGCCCAGCACTGTAAGATGGAGAGAGAGGGACTGTGCGTGAGATGATGGGCTGAGCGACATACAAAATGACATAGTGTGTGTAACCCGGAGCATAAGGAGATTTGCTCTGTCAGGTCTGCAGGTTGACGTGACTTTACTCTGGAGTTGGTGGTGATAACTGTCTCAGGAAGTTGCCTCATATCAGAGATGGGGGGAAATAGACCAATTTGAGTGATAATCCCCTTCCAATTTTATATCCGTCTCGCCTGAACCCCTCTGGGTATTTGTTTGAATTTCAAACACCCTTGACAAGCTGCTAAACCAATCACATCTCCCCGCCTGCTTGGAGGCTTCTCCCGATACTTCTAGTTTCCATCGAAACCCAATGACATTTGATCCTGTTTGCTACAATTGCAGATGTTCCTCTACTGTTTTTTTTTCCAAGTCTCCCCCCTCCTCTGGTTTTCCTGAGGGACCCATGGGGGAGGAAAACGGCAGACACAGAATTACGGAAAACACAGACTTTGTGGTGGCGTGTGGTGACGACCTGCCAGCAGGTCTTTGGCTATGTGTGGTGCCCCTGTTGAGAAGGACTCTCAACACCCACCAGGGTTTGGCTGCTACACAGACACGCCGAGTACAGACCATCCTCCCACAACATGAAAGTGCTCCAGGACACCCTGTGTGTAACTCAGAGTTAACGCTGGCCACTAACTCAGGAGGACACTAAGTGAGGCTTTGAGAAAAATGTCCAATAGAGACTTCGATCATAAATATATTCATACAAAAGGTTATAAATTGAGGAATAGTAAGTCTGCTAGCATAAATGCAGAAATCTATTCTTCGGTCTATTAGTCCTTGTTGGTCTCCTTTGGCGAAAGTGACAAAAGAACCTAGATACTTGATCAACTCTAGTCACAGAGATGTGTAGGTTGCATTCAGAGAGCAGGAAAGAATACATACAAATCAAGCTGAAACCCAAGGAAATATTTCAGTCTGCAGGGTCTGTCAAGGAAAATGTGTTTGCGGCCACTCTTAGATGCCCAAACCATTCCAACCACAAGCAAGTTTTGGAATTTTCAAGCTAAACAGGACTGACTGACTTTCTTGGCTGTCCGCAAGGGACCTGCTTGTAGGATAATGACTTCTGCAGACAATGGCCCACTTTTCAGTATTACTAACCAGAGAAAAAAGAGAGTGCTCCAAGAACACACACACACACACACACACACACACACACACACACACGCACACACACACACACACACACACACATTGGACATTTCTAAGGCAAAGTAGTGATCATATAGTCAATTTAAATACACTGCTCCATAAACTGCAAAACACAGCCCTCTGTTCAATATATTAATCCCATGCAACCATGTATATAAACAGACAACTTAACTTCAACTTGACAACTTCATTTTGGGGTAAAACCTTCCATTGTTCTGTCTGTGTATATAGTCCCTATTTCTGCAGCCCTAACTGTCAACAGCCTGAAGGTTGACTGGCTGTGTGAATACACTCAAATCCCCATGACACAAACACGTTGCACTTAGTTGCCTGTGAATGATCTGCTAGAAAACGAATAATGGCAGATGTTTATCTTCTCTGGAAGAGCCATAGGCATAGACCTTTCTGTTTCATTTGAAGAGACGACTGACGGACAACCTGCTTTAACAAACCAACTAAGTTCATATTTGATTTCAGAGCACTTGTCCAACATGATTCAATCCACCACAGCCGTTTCCCTACTTCTACTCCCTCTCACTCTTTCCTCATTTTATGACTCCGGGACTACCATGCCCCAATTACATAGACACAGGGTTTTTAGCACCTGCATGCCAGGGTAGCCCTGTTCTTTTGCCTTTCGTTACCCCTTTTGGATAGGGGCAGAAACACAGACAGCGCCCACATAGCCTGGCATGCCTCTAAGCTCCCCTGTTAAAGTTCAATACAGCAGCCCAACGATGAACCCCACTCAGGTATGGCAACTTGAACGCTACATTCAACTTCCAAAAAATATTCTTTACATAATTTGCTGCTATGCATCATAGAATAGAGCTACCCATTATACCTACAGCATATTTTCCCTGAACTTAGAAAAAAGCATGTCAGCGCTCCCAATTGAAAAAGGTTTGAAGTCAAAGCACAAACTAGGCCAATCTATTCTCCGTCATGGTGCATAGTTGCTCCTCTGCAGGGCGTTTTTTCCTCTCACATCTCGCTGCTGCTCGGCCCCTCCCTTACAGAAGGTCAACAGTCAGTTCTCTCCTAGCCCAGGCAGCCAGCTCCCTCAGCTTTGATGTTCCTTTCAGGTAACACCTTCCACATGGTGGGAAACACTCTCCAAAAGAAGGGCTACATATTCTCAACACATTTTCCTATTTTTTTCTTATTCAAATTAAGACTGTGCATGAGATCCATACAGGATACACGGTGGGGAAAAAAACTGCTTCAAGATCAGTGATGTTTACCAGTAAATATCCAACAAAATAGACTGTTTTTTGTCTGGGAAGCAATTTATCCCCACAGAGTTCTCGCCTACTCAGGCTGCCTCTAACAATGACACTCACTGCCAGCAGCACCGATGACAATGAGATCAGTGTTGGACTGTCGACGTCATGCTTGGCTAATTCAGCTAGCAAGACAAAATGCTTTGTCACAGAGTACAGAGCAGACACTGGTCTTTCCACTGTGGGTGTCTATGGATGATGATCCAGCAGACCTGACAGAGTCCATGGAAACTGTATTCATCGTGCCTTCGCAAGCCCAGGGGTCACCCAGGAGAAGGGGGATGAGAAGACCATAAAAACGCGCAAAGCACTTCAACGTTAATGCTAAAACAACATGGCAGGAATTAAATAAATATGTCCGTCTAGCTTGGGAACCCAATTCAGCCCGCGACGCAGAACAACGACAAAGGAACAGGCCTGTGATTCACTACAGCACATCAGTCCCTGTGGTCCACTGTAAATGTCCTCGGTCATTAGTGTCACACTTTGCACCTGGGTCCTAACGCTTGCCAGGAACACAGGAAAGCAACATGGACCAAACAAGGGCTCTCTTTCTCAATGGTGAACAGCTTTGATGTGGTGGACACTAAAGTATTTGTGTAGAAGAAACCAACAAAAAACATTCCTGACTTTGTCCCTTTGACGTTATCCGCCTTACCAGAGTAAATTGTAAAGTGGTCAGAGCACATCCTAGCCACGTTCCTAAATTACAGTAAATGAAGAAAATCAAGGCTTGTGGGCCTCCTCAGGTGGACCAAAGCCGTCCCTACAAATCATTTTGTTAACGTGTTGTCTTGTCTGTAAGGTGTATTAGAACAGCCACATTCCATTAGGCACAGCTTAGCTCTGCAGGGAAAATCCTGCTATCAATGTCATGAAGTGGTTAGATGACCTATGACACAAGCCACAATCGAGACCTATTGGGGAGGTTACAGCTCTTCTCTTGAGGAAAACATGAGATTTGTTGACGTTCCGTGAGCTACAAAGTGACTGCTCCACTCCCTATAACCCCCTGACCTCGCTCTGTGCACCCTGACCTGACCTTCACCATAACCCCTGGCCTCCTTGGATTGCATCACTGCACTGGGAGATACCTAATGAAATGCTTGAAACAAAACCAGATGCCTCTTCTAAGGTACACTGTGTACAGCAAGTCCATCCTCTGGAACCCTCCATTATGGACGGGGAGTCACCCGAACGGATTTCAAACATAGCCTCAACCACTTTGTACGGCAGTTAAAGGACATCAATCATTTACCCTCACTCAAAGATTTGAGTCAAAGACTTTAAGCAAATCGAATTCACTAAGCTAGTATCACACGTAGCGTAGTAGTGTGCAAGTGTATATCTCAGATCCATTAGGAAAACATCCCTGTGTGCCCTAGTAAGCAATATGAAAAAATTAACGGTATATCCCAGGCGGGCCAGTGCAAAGTGTAAAAAAGCTCCTGAAGAGGCATATGGGGCAGTCTAGTTCCAGGCTCGTCCAGGAACTTTCTAGGTTTACGAGTCCCCCCCACCCATCCATTTCCCTCAGGGCTTCATGGGCGGTAAAACCAAACTAACCTATGGTCTGTGTCTGTGCCACAGGAATTACATAAAAGTTCTGCATTCCAGAATTTTCATGCCCGATGCAGCCTATACATTTAACATGCCTTGCAAAGTAAAGTCTCAGCCTGGATCCACCTTAAAACTGAGAGAATGCCATTATGCAAGCAGGCATTTTGAAAAATCTACTCGAATCCACTCTGCTAACTCCTTTAAAATATGCGGCCACATCCAGACAGGATGTAAAATCATTGCATTAATGACATGAAATGAAAGCTTGTTGCCCCACTTTACAAGCTGAGAACCTTTCAATCTCCTCAAGGGAAGCCAAACATAGCGCACCCAATGACCACCCGGCACGAGAAGCTAGCCGTCAACACGGTTTCACGTTTCCCTTTTCATAATAGATATCAAGGAAGGTCCTAACACTGCGCAGATGAGCTTCAAAACAACATTCCTGAAGTGACCTTTACCTTCTAAGGTGGTTCCTGTGCCCAGCAAGGGTTCTCCCATTCCTGAGGCGTAGCGTGCGCTAACAAACAACTCGTACTCCGTGGCTGCTCGGAGGTTCTGGAGCACGGCGCTGGTGGTGTCTCCCTTCACCGTGATCTCTTTCTTCTCTCCACCGTCGGCCGCCTTGAAGGCAACGCGGTACTGGAGCACCTTTCCCGGTGCGGCCTGCCATGACAGTCTCATGGTGGACACGGTCTCGTTGTAAACACGGAGGTCCCGAGCAACACCCCGCACTGGAGGAAGAGAGAGGGAGGTTTGGACTCCATTACTCAACGGGTTCAGCAGATTCAACAAGATACCATATAGTCGCTCTGGATAATATCATATTGGTCTATCCTTCTGTTGTCACAGCCACAAGTATCAGGCACCAAGAACGCCAAGAAGTTTGTCTTTTTATCGTTTGGGTGTGGTTCCTTGAGCGAGATGGGGCGGAGGACACTGTCACAAACTCACCTTCCTTGGTGGTGCCGTCCACCTGCATGGACTCGCCGATGCCCCCGGCGTACTCGGCCGACACGGACACGCGGTAGGTGGTGAGGGGCAGCAGCTCCAGGAGGGTGACGGTGGTCTCAGGTCCAGTGGTCTGGGCCTCCAGCGTTTCTCCAGCCCCGCTCAAGGGGACGTAGGAGAGATGGTACCGGAGGACGGCGCCCGGAGCCGCCTGCCACGACACCCGGAAGCTGTCTGTGGACTCGTCGTACACCCGCAGGTTTCGCACAGTCCCCTTTTCTGGAAGATAGGTCATTGTTACGCAGAGAAGAGAATGTATAAGTTGTGTTTATACCAGTAAAGAAACATAATACAATATCCTCCCATCTACTTTGCCTTTGTGATTGCTTGTCCATTTACAGTGCACAGTAAATTCATTTAAAGCCCACAATTCTATCAGATCACAATGAAATATCTGAATGACTGTTACAACAGCACTAACAGCATCCTCTCACCTTCCAGGGTGGTCTCCTCGCCAGTCAGTGGGAAGCTGTCTCCTTTGTCGTACTGGGCAAAGACATTGACCTCATAGGTGGTGACTGGCGTCAGGTGGGGCAGGATGGCAGTGTTGGTGTCAGCGGGCACCGCCAGGGAGATGTAGTCGCCCGTCACGTCCTCGGCCTGGCGGAAACGCACCAGGTAGGACAGGACGTTGCTAGCGCCGGACATCCAGGTGGCGCGGAAGCTCCTGGAAGTCACCTCAGAGAACTCCAGGTTCTTGGGTGGGAGCAGACCTACGGTGGGAGAAAGCATAATTGGATTTGAATTTTATCCTCAGTGCGGCAATAAAAGTCGCTGGGTAATTGGCTGTGTTTTCAGAATACAGAGTCCCACTAGCGATGTCAGAGAGTGAGGTCATGCCGCTGGGATTTAATTTTTATTTTATTTTAAAAAGCCACAGCCCTGCTGCTCTGCAGAGTCTGGGTGGCCTTTAAAACCCGCATTACATTAGGGTCAGAACAACACGGGCTTTCCAGATGCGCCAGTGTTTAAAAAGTGTGAACAATAACAACTGGGGCAAAGGAGGTTCCCTGAGCAGCAAACATGTGGATTTGTGGTATTTGATGGAAGATGACATTAGAGGCGGTTAAAATAATAAATGGTTTTCTTGAATCTGGTTTATCAGGAGCCAGACAGATTCTAAGGTTACAGACTCAATAGTAAGGACAGACTGGAGAATTTGGCATTCGTGAATCTCAGGACAATTCCAAAGGAAATGTCATTTCAATCTGTACTCAAATGATCTGAGTGGGGTCAGAGCTTCTTTTCAGGAACCAAATGTATTTTACCAGTCGTTTAGGGCCATGTTGGGGCCACCAAAAATGAACATCAACATTGTGCGGGCTAACGTGTTGATGGACTCAACAAGTTCTATTGATAACTCTATGATTACAGACTGAACATGCATTACACACAATCATATTACAACACAGCACGTATTTCCCCTATACTCACTCCTCTTCTTGATGTTGAGAAGCTCCTGTTCGATCCTCAGACAGATGGACTGGGTGAGCTCCTTGGAGATCCTCTGGAAGGCGTCAAAGTCCTCCACGGTGTACACGTGCGTGGTGGACGGCTGGTTGGCGATGGCCTCCAGCTCGGACCTCACCGCGTCCTTCACGCCCACGGCGAAGATCTCCACGTCGGCGTTCCGCAGTTTGGTGGCCGAGTCCTTGAAGGAGTCCGACGACTTGCCGTCCGTGATCAGCACCATGACGCGCGGCACGTTCTCCCGAGCGCCGCGGTTGGGCAGGTAGATCTTGTCCTTGACGTAGGCCATGGCTTTGCCCGTGTTGGTGGAGCCGCCGCGGTACGGGAAGGTCCGCACGGCCTTGACCACGGCATTGATGTCATGGTGCGTGCTCAGGTAGAACTCGGTGTGGGGGTCCCGGCTGTACTGGACCAAGCTGATCTGGACCTTGTTGGGTCCGATGTCAAAGGAGGTGACCAACACCTCCAGGAAGGCGCGGACCTTGGCAAAGTTTTGTAATCCGATACTGTAGGAGCCGTCCACCAATAGGACCACGTCCGCCTGGACATCCACCCCGAGAGAGCATTCTGATTGAAAGGGAATAGGAGCAGCATTATGCCAAATCCCTGGATGCACTAAGTCACAAAATAAAGCAACTGCGGGACTGGAGGTGAGAGAGGGGGAGGAAGTGAAAGTAACGATAATCAAGAGGTAGTTGTCTCACCCAGGGACACCTTGACAGGCTGGGTCTTCTCCATGGCCAAGACTGGCTCACTGGGCGTGAGGCCCTTCAGGGCAAACAGGTTGATCTCGTACTCCGTCTCCGGGGAGAGGTCGCGGACATTGATGGAGGTCTGCGTGGCGCCTATGTAGAGTTCCTGGCGCTTCATGCCGGCTAGCATGGGGGTGAGGGTGAGCTTGTAGCCTGTGACTTCGCCCATGGCCGCGTCCCACATGACCCTCATGGACTTGGAGGATATCTCCGTCACCTGCAGGTTGGAGGCTGGCTCCACCACTACACAATGGGACATCAGGGACAGAGCAGTGTGAGGCTGTGGTTAGGGCTCGAGGTCATGGGCTCTTTAGAATACCTCTTATGAAGTTGACTATCTAAGACAAGAAAATTGGGTGCGTACAGTAACATTCCTTGAATGTATACACAACACTAGGAGTTCTCGAACACGTTCGATGACAACACAGACAAGAAAGAAACTCCACTTCTCATGACTACATAACTGTGTTGGGTATGAGACAACTTACTTTCCTCTCCGCTGACCAGGGAGAGGAGCTGGTCGTCCACACCGGAGCAGACCTCTGTGATGAGCTGCTTCTGCACATCAGAGATCAGGTCGAAATTGGCCACGTTGTACACATGCTTGTTGTGGGGGGTAGAGGCTATCTCCTTCAGCTCATCCTCATCAGCTCCCTTGATGCCTGGGAGATGACAAAAAAAAAACGCCTTTAAAACCTGTCTCAGTACTTTCAAATGAAGTCCAGGAATGCTTCTTTCCAAAAGCAATTTATTTTAAGCACATAGTCATTGGGAAAATATGGTTGTTTTAATATATATTTTTGAAAGTTTATACTTTTCACATGGGATCACAACCTTTGTTGGGACATTGAACAATAAAGCATACCTAGGACAAATATTTCCACTCCAATGTTCCTGAGTCTTCTAGCATGCTCCTCCACTGGGTCTTGGGATTTCCCGTCGGTGATGATCATTGCAATCTTTGGGAAACTTTTCCTGGCTCCGGCCGCCTCAGTGAAAATGTTTTTCACCAGGTAGTCCAAGGCGTCCCCTGGAGGGACATTACATTTTAATATGACCTCACTTCAACATCAAGGGCACATGGGCTTAAGCTCAATTTGAGACGCAGGTACATAACTCAAAGTGCTGGCTCTTGCTCTCGAACAATGTTCACCGGAGTAATGGGACAGCATGTCATGAATTTTGGAATCAGTCTGATAAACATTCAACTCAAATCGCTTGAACATGGAGCCAAAACGATCAACTATAGAGCATATCTTTGTCAGTGGCAACTATTTGGCCAGGGTCAAGGATGAAATAACACGTTTACTGCGGTCCCATTATTCTTTCGGCCATTTCGTTCTGTCAGCCATACCTGTCATGGTGTTTCCTCCTTTGTAAGGCAGGGTGTGGATGGCGCGGAGCAGCTCGCCCCGCTTGTTGTATCGGTTGAGGGTGAACTCGGTGCGGGTGCCGGTGCTGTACTGCACAACAGCCACCCTGGTCTTGTCCTCGCCAATGTCAAAGGCGCCCGCCATGGCCACAAGGAAGCTGCGGATGTGTTTAAAGTTTTCCCTGCCCACACTCCAGGAGCCATCGACCAGGAAGACCACGTCTGCTATGGCGCTGACCGAACACTCTGGAGAAAAAGACAGGGAGGCAGGGATCCAGCAGATGCAACTTAATCAACAAAGCAGATTTATCTGAAACGTTGCTCATCTCCTCCCATGTTAAGGATGTCATGGTGCTGCTGTGCGATCTTAATGGCCTGTTTGGCACAGACATGGAAGCCTAAACGTAATGCTTGGGAAAGGTTCTTCTTTCTGGTAACAGAATCAAATGAAAATGTCTGACAGGTTTTAATGGTCAGTCATAGATCCTAAGAAGAATTCTGACATCAAAGTCAAACAAAGAAGACCTATGCCAAACAGTGGGATGGTATTGCCATTCCACCAAGGCAAATACCTGGATTTATGGACCAAATAATGGCGAAAGCTTTCACCGCCAATGTTCAATTTTATGCTTTCAAGCCCTGTTGGACTTTTAAACTCAGTCCGATCCGTCAGACTCTTTGGACCAGCACAGATGACTATATTAGGAAGAATTGCGAGGACATTTATGAAAGTCTTTAATCGTTGCTCCCCTAGGTCTACTTGCTCATGACTCTATATTCCTTCTTACATTTAGTTAATATCACACCAAGTAACTTTTCAACCTATTTGTACTCTTCATAATGTCCAATTGGAAATCAGTTAATTATTACCATCAGCTGTAAAAACTAGTAAAGGACACTCAGCCAGAAAAACTTGCCGGGCACTTTTCTGGGGCATGTGGACCTCTGGTGAGGGGAAAAAGTGAGCGTGTCTCCCTGTCTGTCACTCCAACATAGTGGACACGCAGACAGGCGCAGAGCTCCAGTAAAAAGTGGTCCGGAGCTGTAATCCTTTCCACGTCTTACTACATTTCAAAGAGATAAGGGCACGTGCTGAGCTGACACGGTTGTGACGTCAGTGCCCCGCCCGGGATCAGAGGAGCCCAAAAGTGACTGTTTCCCCAAGTCTACGAAGCATAACCGGACCTTGACTCTGAGCTTTGGCCTGTGCCGCTGCTTGTGATGTGCCAAATGGTTTCAATTAGGCAGCTAATGTGTACATTCCCAGCAACTGTTGGAACTCCCTGTCTGTCAAAGCAATGACAACTCAACAGAAGGGAAATGGAGGTCATTACAAATTATTCCAGGGCTGGGGGGTGGGGGAATATTACGATGGAAGTACAATGGAAAAGCATACAGGAAATAAACAGGCGGGGTTGGAAAGTATTGTGGGGGCGAGGCCAAGTTCAGACCTTGATCGACATCACGGCAAACATACTCACTGATTGCATCTGTGATCTGTGGCTTCTTTGCTGTTCCACTGGTGTTGCTGGACTGGACTAAAAAAAAAGACAAACTCAGAGTCAGAAGTGCAGATTACCAGTGGATGTGATGAATGACCTTTCATAGCAGAAAAGGCAAGAGCTCCTACATGTCATAAATGTTTGTCCATGTTATCAAAACCACCATAAATTGCGGGTACACGAGGTATAAACAGTCTTATTCACGTTTCACAAACGGATTTGAGTTCTCCCTACATTTTGTCTTTTAATGTGGCTTGAGTAAAACACTTGAAAGAGATATTTTTCTTTTGATGTCAATCCTTATGTAAATCGTATACTTCGTAATAAATGTGTAATAAATGTGACCAAAGTAAATATCAACCATTTTAAGGAGAAAACCTTTTTCGAATTGGACACAAGGATATTATGAGCCCTACATTATTGAGCACTTACTGGTCAGTTGTCCAAATATGGGTATGCTCTCATCTTTGCCATAGAAGGAGTATATGGACACAGTATAGTCCAGATCAGGAGTTAGCTCAGTAATTGAGGTTTTAATAGCAGTTGCAGGGAGGGTCAACTCTTTGGCTGGTTCATCTGCCCAATGAAGAAAAGGAGATAAGATAAGCATTAAAATGCAGGCCCCAACACACATGAAATGCAGTTAAGGCTTTTGTTGTCACTGAAATAGTTGGTATGACTAGTTGCATGGCTTACAGCTTACAATATTTCCTCAACCTCTCTGAAGCAGAACATTTAAAATTGCATAAATTTAGTCAAGGCTGGACAGGACATTTGTGAAATCAGTACCGACCTGTATCTGAGACAACTTGTAATCTGTAGCCTTCTATCCGTGTTGACGGTTTTCTCCATGACATTTGTACTGTGTTCTCATTGAGAATCTTAAATTTTAAGTCTGAGGGGGGCTCCACTGCAAACACGAAAGGAATCAACGTTAGCTTACATGAACAGAACAAAAAGGTGTATGACTTGGAGAATTGTGAAATTTGACAGGAGACCATTTTAATCATTCACAAAAAATCCCAACGATGAACACTTCATGGCTGAAGTGGAAAGGCTCATTGTTGGGGAGACAAGAATGAACCAACGTCAATGGTAGAGGTGACAACATTAAAGACGTGTGAGAGGCCATTTCAAAGCAAAATGACATTTGTTTGAGTTGCACAACCAAGATGGTCTTGGCTAACAACTCAAGCACCAGGATACAAAACACATAAACAGACCAACTCCACACAAACTCTCTCCCAAGTGCATAAGTGAACCATCCAACACATGCTGGTGCAATCATTACAAAGCATGCCCAAGACAGCTCCTGATGAGGTTTGTTTCATAATGGAGTTGTTGTCAGCAACTAAACAGTTAAACAACAGTTTAATTCCCAAACCGGTGATCATACAATGGAATCAAGGGTGCTAGGTAATTGTCGAAGTAACATTGACAGAATTAAACACCACATGTTACAGTATATATACAGAGTATATATACATATTTGGACATAAACGTGACTTAATTATGTTTAGACACGAGTCACGAGACGTACGTGCACTTTGTTTTCAATGGCAGTGTGCACAATTTGAATGCATGGCATGAGACTTAACAATTCAAAATGAAGAGACAGTTCAGATCCAGGAAGTGTGTACATCAAAACAAACAAAACATTGCAGTTTCAAACATGACCACACTGAGCCGATTGAAACGGCGTCATGCATTTGTACATGAAAAAGTTGTTTTGAATAACAACTTTGATGGACTGGAAAATAATTTCCATGTACAACTTGAACCACACATACAAGGGGACGACAACCAAACACATTTTAAAATGATATTCTTTACATTAGTACTTGTCATGCCAACTGAGTAAACTAAATGAGAGATACTTAGTGTGTATAATCTGTAAAATTAGTTAAAAGCATTCGAAAGTTCATAATTACAAAGCTGAAAGAAAAACTAGCTAAGTATTTGCTCTATCTTAACTATTTGTGCATACATATACAGTATTCTATACATGCAAAAAAAATGGCTATTTATTAAGCTGTGAGATATCCAGATTCTAATGCTGCAGGCTCTTTTCAGCAGCTCTGCGGGGATACTTACGAGCACCTGAAAATAATCTTTCCCTACTCCATTCCTGCAGGCTTCGTGAAATCAAAGTAAGTGAATTAAGAATTGAATCCTGTATGTGATATTGCACAGCAGTTATCAATTATAGATGGTTATTATGTTATTCACCTGTAGTCCTTGATCTGAAATATTACACATCAGATATATTCTTCAAGTGTTGGTTCAAGACAGAACAAGTGTTGGTTCAAGACAGAAAATAAAGTGTCTTGCCATAGATGCATGCAAGATTGGTAGTAAGAAGGATAATTAAGATGAGATGCAAGAATATCATTTTAAAAAAACAAAACTTGAAGGAAGCCACAGCTCAGGACATACTGAATGCACAAGCAGGCGGCAAATAGGACCTGAGGCCACACATAAAGAAAGCTTGGATTGGAGGACAACCAACCTGTGGCACATCAACTCAAAGGGCCCGGGTAGGGAAGATCCTCAAATGATCATCTCCAACAATTCAAACGCATTTTTGAGTTAGGTACGAAGGGTATGAGAAAGTGAGTGTGTGTGTGTGTGTGTGGGGGGGGGGGGGGGGCGAGGGGGGGGGGACACGAGAAAAAAGACAGACCACACTCAAGGGGGCGAGAGAGAGAGCGAGAGAGAGAGAGAGAGAGAGAGAGAGAGAGAGAGAGAGAGAGAGAGAGAGAGAGAGGGGGGGGGGGGTGTAGGCAGGGTTAAGTAAAAAGAACTGGGGAAATTAGCGGACTCTTCACTCCCATGAGCAAAATTGCTTTAGTGATCCGGGTGTCTTTTTGATGTTCTGCGCTCGCTCACTGCTGTCAGACGTTGAGAATTTGATACTAACCAAAATCACAGCTTTATGGAGTTGGTGCTTGTGGTTTGGTCTGACACATGGAGATGCCTAGCTGAGCAGCCCTAATCAGGTGTCACCTATCCATTTCCCAGGAGCCAGACAGTTGGCTACTGTTAGTAACCCCAGTATCCAGCCAGCCAGCCAGTCATTCACCCGCTCTACTGCCAGGTCAACAGAGAGCTCAGGGGAGGGAGCACCGATTCTCCCAAAGAAGCAGAACAGATGCCAAAGTAATTCCACAACATGTGCTGAAATTAAACATTACTGAATATTAACTTTCCATATGGATTGCAACTCAGCGCTTTTGAGAATGCCCAAAGAAGCCTAAAAGGCTCTTTGTCTTTGTGCTGTCTGAGAATTAATTTGTGATTCTCATATTTCATCTTTCCATTCGGTTAGTGAAGAAATATGGCAGTAGACTTTTGACTACCCCCCCTCCCCCGTCCTGAAACAATTTTAGAGGCGAGAATCGGAACTTTCCATTTTACATTTCCTTGTTGTAAGACTTACAAAGTGGATAGAAGTGGATGGAAAACTATGGCTAAACTTATATTAAACGTATAAATATATATTTTTTATTATGTCGACCAACATTCTTTTAAATGAACATCTGTCTTACAATATGTAATGTATTCTCTGTAATAAGAATAATATGAATGAACTAATTTACTGTAGCTAAACATTTCAGCTACAGTAAATATAGAGAAATGTAGCCATGGTAGCCCTATTGTTTCTACTTTTGTGATCTCGTTCGAACTTCAAAAAGCAGAGCAAATTAAATAACAATCCAGGAGTTTCCATGAATGAACATTTTGAAAACTGGATAATTTATTAGATTTGTTTTTTCCACTGAACTGGGTGGTTCTCTGACCTGCCCACCAGGTCAGGGTTTGAACATCATCTCCAAAGTACTTAGCTTGTCAGACTGATCTACCAATACCAATAAAGTCAAAACAGCAATATATGCAATATATGCAGATATCTAATCAAATAAAATACACACAGAACACAGTAGAACTTTATTAAATTGGTTAAAACATGTCTTCTGAATAAATTAGGTTGTGATGGTTCTCTAAATAAATGTCCTCTGCAGCAATTCCTGAAATGTTTATCAACCAAAATAGAAGATAGAAAAAACAAAGATAAATATAGAGGAAGAGGGAGAGAGAGAGGGTTGTGGTGCAAATACCTTGTGCTTCAACAGAGGAGAAAAGCACTGCAACAAAGGCAGCTGTGGCCAGTGACAGACCTATCTTCATTTTTCAGGTGTTTTGGGTGAGCAGCTCATGAATGAATCTGCAAAGAAATGTGCATTTAGACAAGAATAGCAACATAGTGGACACTGGATGTCAATGGCCCAGTCCACTGAAACAATTTAATCTCTGATTCTTTAATGTAGAAGCTAGGGTACCCAAATTTGGTCCTGGTGATTGACAAAGTTAGTCAAACCAAAACTTTATTTTCTTTATCGACATGAAGGCAAGAATAGTTATTAATATAACTTCAACTGTGTTTTTATTTCAAAATCTGGAAATGTGGCGAAGGCTATTCTATAGGCTAGGCAGTGAGCTCCGCCTAGTGCATCTAGCAACATATTGCAAGAGGTCCAGGGTATGGTCCTAAGGACTAACAGTACTAACACTAACTAACACCATCATTCAGGGTAACTCCATTGGCAAAAGTAACGTTTTAATTCTGCATTCATATGTAGGCCTACACATCACTCACTGAAGATATTGATGACCACGACCAATAAATACTCATGAGGTTCAATAATAAAATATATATTAACATGGGGAAAGGCACCCTGTAATCAGTTTTTCCTATTAACAGCGTTTGGATCAAGTGCCTACACAGAGGTGATGCAGCGATTAGCAACTATGAAACAAATTGCTAGAACTTACGTTCAGAAGATCTGAGACTCCCAAGCCTAACTACTTTTACATTTAGATAAAAAAAAACAAAGCCCTCCCGATTGCTTTTTGTTGAATTGTTCCTTTTCCGCATTTTTTTAAATAAATTCTTAGTATTTAATTTCATGCTTTGTATGTTTCTGCTTACCTTAAGTAAAGCACATTGATTTGCCTATGTGAATTATGAGCTATACAAATATTTTGTCTAGAAAAAAAAACATTAGGCTATAAAAATCATAATCTGATCAACTGCAGTGCACATAGCGGGAAAATTGCATGACATACAGCCATTAAGCACTCTTTTTAAAAATAAAATAAAATACAGAACATCAAATGAATGTCATGCTAAAATGTTTAAATCCTTCTTACCCAAATAAAAAGAAAAAGAAATTGACAAAATTTACTGCAGCCTCCTTGAAAAATCCCCTTCAGGAAACCAACTTTTAGGAGCTATGGGGGGGACCTTCTTTCCTTTCCTTTCGGGCTACTGGAAGCTCCTACAGATGTCCAAGAAGGAAAGCCTCTTTCAAAGTGGGAAGAGTCTTTCCACAATGCGCTACTTAATAGGGGGCTGTTCCCTCACTAAATTTTTTTGCCATCGTAGGCTCTTACGAAATTCCACTGTTAAGAAGCCCTGCCACAAAGTACCAACAAAAAAAATGAATTACCGGTGCCTTTGTGGCTATGGTGACTTCACAGTGGACCTTTCATCATCATTTCATTTAATTTGATTCAAGCGATTGTTTTTTAATGGACAAAACATAAAAAGCCACATACAGTTATTGAAGATACTTCACCTTTCATGCACTGAAATCGGCTACCTCACAAAAGTGTATTTTTTTAGTGGGGAAAAAAATCATAGCAATTCATAGACACTGCATGTACTCATTTTATGATAGTTTTCTAAAAACCAATTTATTACGAATTGCAATGCCCTACAGTAGTTGGTTGGTCAGCCCTACCAATGAAATTACCAACCAAAAACCAACCAATGGAATTACCAATTTGTTAAGAATAAAATGAAACCAAGTTTATCATCCCACAGAAGCGCTAAAAAAAAGTGGAACTAAATGCCGGTCAGTGCTGCCCTCTATTGTTTCAACTAGAAAGTTATCAATGTTACAATAATTTATATACTGTTAACAGTTGGAAATGTATGAAATGTACTTCTTTTCTTTTCTGCAGAAAATATATTTCTGCGGTGGCAGTTTCTGAGATGCACAACATATATTGAATGTTGGTAGAGGTTTATACGCAAAGACAAATTTTCAAGCGTCCATACTAACTCTCCAATGTTGTTTGTGCCCAATAAATGCCCCCCCCCCCCCCCCCCCTTCCTCCCATAGTGCATCCTGGTTCCATCTCTTCCCTAGGTAAACGACGCACAGGCACCCGGTCATCCACATGATCTAAAAGGAAATGGGATTTATCAGATCAGGCCACCTTCGTCCATTGCTCCATGGTCCAGTTCTGACGCTAACTTTTACAGTAATTTGTGCTTTATTTGCTCTTCTGTGGGATCGGACCAGACTGGCTAGCCTTCGCACCCCACGCTCATCAATGAGCCTTGGGCACCCATGACCCTATCGCCTGTTTACCGGTTGTCCTTCCTTGGACCACTTTTGGTTGGTACTAACCACTGCACACCAGGAACACCCCACAAGACCTGCAATTTTGGAGATGCTCAGAGCCAGTCGTCCAGCCATCACAATTTGGCCCTTGTCATTTTTCCTGCTTCCATCACATCAACTTCAAGAACTGGCAGTTCTACTTACTGCCTAATATATCCCACCCTTTGACAGGTGCCATTGTAACAAGATGACCATTGTTATTCACTTCCTCTGCCAGTAGTTTTAATGTTTTGGCTGATCGGGGTGTGTGTGTGTGTGTGTGTGTGTGTATGTACATATACATACACGCACGTATATATATATATATATATATATATATATATAAAAAAAATATAGGATGTAAAAATTTACAGCATGACTATGACAAACTATACTTTTAATTATGACTTTTACATAAACAAACAGTTCAATGAGATCAGATGAGATTTTATTACGTGTAGATCATTAATTGTACAATCCATAAATATTGATCCCAGCCATGAAATATATTGACATTATTAACAGGAATTAATAATCTTATCTATACAACAGAGGAAGGTTGAATTAAAACAAGGAAACACAAGCACACTTAGGGCTTCTTAGGCGTTGCAGCACTGAGCAGTTCATACACAACAAATGCACTTCCTGTAAAGAGAAGAAAAGAAAGGTTTGAATTAAGTTCAGTTGTACAATAGTCAGCGAATTGACAAGAAAAAAAAGTTTGTTCTTTATGTAAATATCAACATACCAAAAACTGTAAGTGCCATTGTTGCTCTGTACAAAAGAGCATCCTTGACTCCTCCCTTCAAATGGACTGGCATACCATTATCCTCCTATAAAAACAAAATCAGGTACTCTTATGCAATGACACCATATAATACCCATTACGTACAGTAACCACACACAGATTCTCATGAATTACTTGAATTTACATTAGCATTTATTCAGGATTTATGGCAAAATACTGACACCAAGGAAAAATTACTATGGCTTAAATATGTAGAGGCCAGATTCACACCATTGCCAAAGTTAGTTATATAACTTACCTTTAAAGGCATACAGTATACCATACTCTCTTTGAGACCAAAACTGTGATTCAGCAACAAATTACTGTATGGTTTGCATATTACTTCTACTCTTTTCTTTCACTCATACAGTTCAGAGCAATATTTGTGTGAGTTTTTGACTTCAAGATCTTTAGTATTACTCATGAATCAGCCAAGCAATGTAACATTTGGCGTTGACGGCTTGCATGCAGCAATTAGTCCAGCGTGTACTAGAGTGAACCATACTAGCGATAGCTTGTATACTTATCTGATAACCTATTCATGGAAATAATATGATTCTGTCTCCAGAACCTGGAAATAAAGTACAAGCTTTAGCCATTAACATTAATGTTACTTAAAAATGTATACTTTCTTGGTGACATGATCAATTTGGTCTTAAAGATAACTCCAGTGTAACTTTCAAAATAGATGATAAGTGGTTTACAGTTAAATTAGTTAACCATAGATAACTTACTTGAAACATTTTTTGTTTTTCCTTGATCTTGTTTTCCACTCGTTTTCTGGTACTGGTGCTGATTGTCCGCCTAGACAACTGCCGAAGACCCTAAGTTACATAAATAGATAATTAGTTGACATATTAAAGATTACAAATTATAATACCTGCTACCCAGCAACGAACTGTCCTAATTAATTTGGAATCTGTCCATCTCCATCATTATTAAGACTTAAAGCCTCAGATAGTACCAGCTATTCAGATATAAGTGAAAGACATTAAGAACACTTTCCAAAAATCAAGTTGCTACCAATGTCCCCCAAGCGCAACATAATAATATCTGAATCAAGGCACAGACCCTTGCCTTGCTGTTTAATATGTGGTACAGTTTACACACAAGTGTTTAAGGAGGTCAATCAATCAATTTAGCTTGCAAGTTTTCCTAGTAAATGTTTACAATCATGTTGGTCTGGCCATACTAAGGGCTTTAGATTTCTAAGGCAGGCATGTACTTCACCAACAAAGCAAAGGTATCCAGTTTTCCCACAATATCAAAACATTTTCGGATTACTTTCGATAGACCCTAAAGGACAATGAATATAACCACTGAAAAAATGTAATTACTTACTATATTAAACCTAATAATAACCTAAGTAACTAGGGGTCATGCAATCATTCTAGAAACAGTGATGCTTAAGACATACAAATGTACATGCAGGACAGGCGAAAAACAGTCAAGAGAAGAGTTAAATTCTGAAGTTAAGAATAAACCAATACAATAATAGGAGACAAAATCATGATTATAATAACTTTGACTTTGCACATAAATATAATAGCTGGTATAAACTGGTTATATATCCAGCTCCGTACGGCACGACAGCTTACATTTAACCAGTTAACTAGCATACGTTAGCTGACATTGAAAAACGTAGCTAGCGTTAGCTTATTTACAGTGTACATTAACGTTAACATCAGCTAACCGCTAACTACATAGCCAACATCACATTCGTTTAATCTATTGAACATTATCTTGATTATTATGTAATACATATTTCATTCAGTATCTACATAATCCCTAAAAGACAATGTAATTCGACAATAAATATGATGTAAAGTACTCTTTACCATGAGTTGTCTGTACATGTTGGCAAAATGTGTGCGCAAGCTAGCTTTAGCTTCGGCGAGGTGAAGAGCAAGGACACTTGACAATCTATGTCCTTACCGCTGGAGTGAGGTAGCCTGGTTGGACCAGCTTCATCACATGATCACATTCTGTTTCTCCAGTAGGGGGGTCCTGTTCTCGTGGGGTTAGCCAGGCTAAAAGATAGAGTGAATATCATCAATTCAGATTTGTAAAATACTGTAGGTTCTGCCACCAGAGGCAACCGAGATTGGAGCCAAACCTATTCAAAGCATTAAGTAAAATATATTGTAGTTGCATTATAAATTCTAAAGAGAACAATGTTTTGTGGTTGTATATTATTGGTCGCTGATAATGATTTGGGATCTCAGTGAGATTTTATAGAAGAATCAAGTATGTTTGGAAATCTTTGGTTATAGCCTATACAAACCGAAAGCACAAATACAACTATTTTTCAATTAAAGTAGTGCATTCATAGTTTAGCATTTAAGTAACATCAGTGGGCAGTATATTCCTTTGATTAAACAGTGAACTACTGCAATACAAATGTACAGTATTTCAAATTGAAAAGCTCTGAACTCCCAACGATTTTGGGGATGTAGAGATAAAATTGTATGACCAACCGGCGTTCACAGGTTGACATTAGACAGTATATTACTCATTTTGGACAGTCTGAATCTAAGCTTTAATGTTTGCATCTACTGAGGCACTCTTTTCGTGCAAGCATTACTGGAAGAAAGCACGCAGTGCAGATATCCCAATTTTCTTAATGTTTTAATCTGCAAAAAAGATGGCAAAATAAGTATTTCTTTAACTGCATAAACAACACTTTTAAGTGCATACATCTTTTGGTCGAAGTTGAATAACGCATGGGAAGTTATTATACTGTAGTTGCTGTCGTTTTATTTAAACAACAAAATTCAAAAGTCAATATATGGCCTTGAAATAAATAAAATACCTTCGAACTACTAGTCAAAGTTATAAAAAAAACTACATAAATTGGGTCTTTTTCCAGGATCAGAAAATAACTTATTTAGTAAGGGATTTTTGCTATCCGTTTTTGTTTAAAATCTCAACAAGCAAGATAAAGGTATCTGATTTAAATACATACGTACATTCAATAGAAAACATTAAAACAATGACTGAAGAAATATTTAAAATACATACATGATTCCTTCACTATCAATATATTCACAACAAAGCACTCATATACATGTTAATAATGCATGAATAAAATTAAAACAAAACTACATCTTGTACTTTAGGACCATACAACATTTCCAGCAGTCTTTTTGAAGTTATATAATGTGATTATAGGCTTATTTTAACCTGTGCCATAAGACGTTCAAGCTCTTCAAAAAACAGTCAACTGCTGAGACATTTGACAAAAGCTCAAATATGGGCCAACATTCAAAAATATGAACAGCAGACATTTACAAAAACCAGTGCATTCACACAAAATCAACAAGTAGACAGGAACGGGCACTTTGGCTACCTCCAGGCATGCAGTTGAACAAGTAGTTTCTCTTGGAAGCATCTAGTTTGGAATCTCTGCGCTGGTGTTGCGGTTGCCATATTTGTGGTGGATGATGAGCAGGACCACGCCCAGAAAGAAGCAGACTGAGCCGACAGTGATGTAGGCGATACCCAGGAAGGGGTTCTTGCCACCCATCCAGGAGATGGTGCTCAGGATCATGCGTTTCCGCCCTTCAAAGCTGCGCACAGGGTAATCTGAGATTACCCGGTTAACGAACGTCACAGTTTACAGGGATTTATATATGCAATAAAAATCACATTCAATTTCACATGATCTGGAAGAATACAGTGTAAAGAATAAAGGGTATAGTGAAAATGCATGGGAATCAATTAAATGTTAATCAAATTTAACTCTGTCATTGGATTTAAAATGTAAAAATAAACCACCACACCCAAATGTGTTGCTGTGCCAAGTCGGTAAAACTATAAACAAAAACAATAATTCAACTAATTCCATTCTGGAGTAAACATAGACTGACTAGAGGCAGTTTTCTTGTTGCGAAGCAAAAGGATACTATAGGTGACTTCCATCACGTAGTTTCCGCTGGGCAATGTTGGAGTCATTGCAGTAGACTTTTTATCGATGATGCGGTAGAGCTTGCGGAATGTGGGTAGAGCTGCTGTGCGCATCCAAACAATGAAGTCTTCATTAATGAAGCCATTGTTGTCAGGGTCAGCTGGATCAAGTTCATACACTGGTTTTCTCCAATTCAAAGGTTTGCTTGTTTCTGATGGAGAAAGTTACAGTAAGTCACAGGGACTGATTTGTTAGAAATTATGTCATGTTAGTTCTTGGCTTGATATGCCAATGTTTCACCTTGGAATACAACTGAGAGGTTGTCGTTGCCACTCGGGTTCCTGAATTTTACGTGTTTGTCTGTCCACCAGGCAATACCCTTCTTTCCCAAAGGAATGGTCGTTCTGGTGTTGTTTGAATCAATGTAATACAAATCCAGAGTATCTGATAAATAGAAAGAGGATCAAATTAGTATCAACTCTCAATATTACATGTAAACTAAAGAAAGCTGGAAACTAGCCCTAATTTAACTGAATCACAGTCAAATCAAGTTGTGTACTGAACAGCGTGAAAACATCGTTTTTTAAGTTAGATATGTAAATGGTGTTTTAGTCTTACCATTAAAGAGGCTATTGGCGATAGCACCGCATGGGGCAATAGGCTTGCCATCACTGGTGCGATATGGTTCACATTCCTTGCTTGGACTCTAAGAAGTTGCAGGTTTAAAGACAAAAAAAACTGAGCGATTATATGCAATACATTGATTGACAAAAATTATATACTACAGGCAGTTCTCTTCAAGAACTGTTGCAAGGTGATGTATGATATTGGATGAGCATTCATTGAATTTGCTTCTATACCGTTAGGGAACTCTTGTCACCATTCAACTGGCTATCGTCCCTGGACTTTACATATCGACGGTGATTCTGGTAGAAGTTGGAAAGCCCATAATACATGAAGACTTTGCTCTGAAGTGGAAACATGGAAATCAATAAGAGAATCAATCATCAGCTTGCCACCACATTCTATTTTCTATTAGAGTTGCAAAGAGTTACAAGAATACACGAAGGCAAAAGCTTGGCACAGTAAAGACGTGCAGAGTGGTATATAAAACTCAAGGCAACGTTCTAAAATAGAATGTATTGATTTCAGTGAAGAACAGTAGCACCTTAATGGACACATGGGCAGTGAGGATCTAGGCTTGATGCATGCATAATGCATTGGCAGCTACTTTGAATGTTCACTTTGCTGATACCTCAAATGGTTGTTCAAGGGTAAAAGGGACAGAGCAGGTGCATGGTCGTGAACTTGTCCAGTTCAAACTTATAGAGCAGTTGTGACATGGGCTGGATGGATCAACACCAGTGTAATCAATCTGAAAATTAGATCAGGAGAATAATTAACACAGCATTTGCTTGATTTCTCAAAATGTCTTTAACTGGTTAATCTATCTTACATTTATGCAATGTCAGACACGAAACTAAAGTAAAGCTAAACCAGACAGAACGAAAAGATACGCCAAGTATCTAGCAGGTTATTAAACAAGGAATACAATTGTGACGAGCAGCACTGAAAACATATCAGCTTGTACTCGTTTAAATTAAATCCATACTGCAATATTTTTTTGGATTGTTGACTGGCTGTCTTGACAAGAAAACATTGTATAATTTAGTATGAGGGAAGACAACGTACGTAAATTTGGTGACAATTAAATTGCAGCATAACAATAGCAACTGGTTCTGTGGCTTACAAAATAATTGTTTCTCTACTCGCTTCAAACAAAGTTCGGAGCCGGCTAAATTGTTTAACGAAAGACAAGCTAAATAAAAATATGAACTGTGAGGGGCTAGCACGCGTAGTTAGCTTGTTATGCCAACTAATTACGCTACCTCAAACTCTTTGATGTTGTTTGAAGTCACGAACAGGCCTATTCCGATGGGGATGAAGATGAGGCCAATGACAAAAAAAGCTGGGAGGACGGTGCCAGCCGTTAGAATAGGCTGCCATGCGGGTAGTCTTTGCTGTTTGAACGCGGTGTTGTCCGGCTTTTTACTTTTCACAACTCCTGGTCCACTGTGGCCTGGAGTACCAGCTGTGTGCCCGTCCTCTTCCTTAGCGTTGTAGCTTGACGCCATCATGGCTGTAAATCCTTTCCGATCAAGCTGGCAAGCGTAAAGCTAAACACCTACGACTACCGGGTAACTTAAAAATTTTAATGTTGTAGGAATGTTACGCATGTAAATCAATTGCAAATATTCAATCATAGAGTTGATTTAATCGGCACCGGGAAGAAGACAACAGGGAAAAGGTAGCTAACCAGTTCACATTGGCCTACTGCTAAAAGACAGAAGAAGTAGAGCAAAACAGGAAGATTCTAAGCCAATTGTGTGGTCCGACGTCAGAGCGGTGTCATCATGTCTACTCACACCAAGGTGAGTAAAAGTAGTGAGTATTTTACTATAATATTTCCTTTTCTACACACGTTCATGCAATGGGGTCGGTTCATCAACACTTGCCATGATCTATGCATTGGTGAGAGTAAAGATATTACATTCTAAAATTACTGAAGAGTACACCTGCACGTTTTTTCATAGCATTCGCTTTTTCACTTTTTGTCAATGCAAAAATATTTGTCAATTGTCGCTATGGCTATGGTATAATTTAAACTAGCAATATAGTGTCTCATTCTGGGAAATATAAACTATATTTTATGCACGTGAAAACATAAACAAAATGTATACCTCCATATCGCAGACATGCAAGAATATAATACATCCTTCTTTCATGTCCTTCTTTCATTGAAGTGACACACAGCAGACCAATGTTAATTTGGACTACTTGGCAAATAAATATAAATGTAATGTTAAAGCTACAGAACATCTTGCCAACATAGCGACAAACAGAATACTACTCACAGTGTTTTAAGAAAATGTTTTGTAGAATGAAGTGCACATACATTTAAGATTGAAGCTTCAGAAATCCACTTTATTTAAATTACATTTTAATAGAAAAGAATTACCCAAAAAGCACTGGAAAGCAAATGCTTGTGACAAATGATTTACAATAACATTTCACTCAGTTAGTAGCAGCATAGTCTGTCATAGCGCTTTGCTTATGATCTCAATATAAAACCAAATGTGTGTACGAACTAAAGCTATTTTTTTTTATAATTATACAAAATACAATGAAACCGAAAAAGATTAAAACTTATTCTACATAATATACAGAATATTGTCTCGATGTCGAAAAGGTTGTACCAACCTCTCAACAATGACTCAACATTATTGTCCAAGAGGAGTAACTATTGTCCACAATTTGTGACTGATTAATCATTCTTATTTTTTAAGCCACATGCTTGTATGATAGACAGCCTACACACATCACACCTTTCCACCATTTTGAAGCAGACTATTGCCAATGGCAGTTTTTTTCAGCTCTATTCTCATGGACTGAGTCTCTGCTCGTGTTTCCAGTCTTACTCCACCAGAGATGCCCAGAGCTCCCAACATTGTCTTCCCGGTCTTCAGGTTCTTAGACATGGGGATGCGGGTGGTCCCTGCCCTGGATAGATGGGTCTCCTGCCCTGTCTGTAAGTCAGTAGAAAGTGTTTCATCAGTTCAATCAGAATAGATGAAGAGAACATACATACCAACATTATTTACGGGGGAGCATTCAACTTGGAGAAACAACAGAAATATTTACCGTTTTACACCGCAAATGCAGACAAAGAGTAAAAAGAGTGTTTTTGTAGTGCTACATTTTGGTATACTGCACAGATGCAGGACTGCTTTGTGTCAGGGAGTACATTGGAGCCTTTCGTGTTGATGTTTTGTGAGAGTAAACAGTGAGGCACTGCTATAAGTGACAAAGTGATTGTTATGCATGGCAGGTTGCCACATTATTATAGCTTTTGTCATTTGGTGGTCTGTTCATAGACCAGCTTCTGTCACGCAATCCTCTGTTCTACAAAGACCTCAGTGTCCCATTCAATAATAATAATAATAATACATTGAATTTATAAGGCGCCTTTCCTCAAGGTCCTCCAGTTCTCACAAAATTACACATGGAGCCTGCAATCGAATTAAAAGCATCACGGCATTAAAACAAATGGGTTTTGAGGTGGTTTTGGAAACATATCCAGATTTTTGATGTCAGGGGGAGGGGAGTTCCATATCCTAACATGTGTTCTGCAACTATGTTAAAATAATGCTTTTATTGAAGGATTTTGAAATTGATTCTGTATTTGATGGGAAGCCAGTATCACTGTTTTTTGCATGGTCTATTTGCAGTTTATGGAGGAAAAAGAGGAGGGAATTGCAATAGTTTTAGAGAGAGAGTGTACCAGGACTGCAGTGGTGTTGGGAGTGAGTGAAGGCTGTTGATGTTTCGGACTATTGGGTATATAGGGTGCTGTCGACAAAAAGCAGGTTGTTCTTTGGACTTGGAGCCAATACATCTTTTATTATCGTTTAATTGACATTTTCGCAGTTAAATATTTGTCGTCCGCGTAAAGTGGAAATGGATATTGTGTTTGTTAATTAGTGAGTATGATGAATAGGATGGGGCCAAGGCCGGAGCCCTGGGTAACACCGGTTGAACGGGGGGAGGGGTGGGATGTGAATGATTTTAATTGAATGAACTGAGTGCTTTGGAACCAGTCTAGGGTGTGTGTGATAGTCCAATGGAGGCTAGTCTGTCGAGGAGAATGGAGTGGGAAATGGTGTCGAAGGCCGCGCTCCAGATCGAGGAGAATGAGAATGGATAGTAGTCCAGAATCAGCTGCCATCAGGAGGTCATTAGTGATTTTTATGAGGGCTGTTTCGGTACTGTGACGGAAACCGGATTGGAACTGTTCATATAGATTGTTACTGGAGAGGTGAGCCTGAATTTGTAATGATACTGTCTTTTCCAGGATTTTTGAGAGAAATGGCAGGTTGGAGATGGGACGAAGGTTATTTGCAATGTTTGGGTCTAAACCAGGCTTCTTTATTAGGGGAGTAACAGCTTTGAAAGAAAGTGGGACAGAACCAGAGGTGAGGGAGGAATGAATGATGGCTGTTATCAAGGGTAACAGGGAGGGGAGGGAGGCTATAACCAGGGAGGATGGCAGGGGGTCAAGTTGGCAGGAGGATGGCTTGGAGGTCCGAATGAGTTTGGCTAGATCAGTGGCAGAGGGGAGTTGGAAGCGGAGAGACTGGCAAAAGCCAGATGTCTTGTTGGTGGATGGTGGCTATTTTGAGTTGAAACATGACATCAGGGAGTTGCAATGCTCATTGGTAAAAGTGTGGGGGGAAGGAATCAGGGGGGCGTGTGAATTGTTGACCAATGAGAACAGGGCCCTGGATAGGGTCCTCCCTCCAACTTACACAGCAGAATTATACGGCATTAAGAAACATATCTGTCACTATCCTAACATGTGTTCTGCAACTATGTTAAAATAATGCTTTTATTGAAGGATGTAGGATATCACTGTTTTGCATGGTCTATTTGTAAGGAAAAACTGTTTTAGAGAGGCTGTAACTATTTATACCCACAAAAAGCAGGTTGTTCTTTGTACATCTTTTTCCATTGACATTTTCGCAGTTAAATATTTATCGAAATAGTGGTGTTAATTAGTGAGTATTGCCTACTACTTCATGCTTTCATAGAGAAGACTACTCACCATAGCTTGCGAAGGTCGCGAGGGACAGGGGTGATAGACCCATCACTTTACTAGTGAATGTGGATATCTTGCTCTCTGTTACCATGGCAACGGGTCTGACCAACACCTTTGACCCGTTGCTGTTGGTCCCTGAGGGACTCTTGAACTGTGACCCCAAGTGAATGTGTATCTTGTTGTCATCTGTGGTGGTGATGATGTTTGCGTTGGTGTTGTACTTCCTAGTCTGTGCAGGTACCACCTGCTTCTCAGGGGTAACCTTAAAGACAGCCCGGCCCATTGTCATCTCCTGGGGCTCTGGGCTGGTAGACCTATTGGAGGCCATGGAGGTACTGGCTGTCGTTATGGAGATGGGAGACAAGGACCTGCCCAAAGTAGTGGTGCTCTCGGGTGATTTGGTCCTAGACATGGTGGTGATTGTGACTGGGGACTTAGCTCTTTCTGGCCCCCGTGGCCCAGTGGTTGGTCGCCCCCTCTGGGTGGTAGAGGTGTGGGTCGGAATGATGGTGATTCTCTGCTTAGGCTGGCTAGGGTTGGGGCTGAGGGGAGCGGAGCTAGAGTAAAAGTCCTCTGCAGTTTGGCTGCTGATCTCAAGAGTGGCTGTGCTGTTCTGGTGGTCGGGCGTCACTCGGATGTGTAGGGGCTGCCCCTGCTTTGGGGACATGGTTAGCTCGGAGGGCAGAGAGTTTCCATCAATGTGCAAAGGCTTTTCCAGGCTATTTCCCTGCAGGGCATTTTCTTTTTTACGCATCCAGGGAATCCAGGATTTCTTCATGCCAAGGTCACTGGCACTGGAGGCACAGCGTTCAAGAACACTGGCCTTATCTGTGGGCTTCCTGAGGCACCTCTGTCTAAAGTTGCTCATGATGTGATTCTCTTCCTGGACAGACTTCCTGATGAACACAGCCGGGGTGTCGTCCTCGGCCGTCTCACTGGCTACTGCCTCTGTCTGCACTCCGGTTGATGTGAGGGCAACATCCATGATCCTTCTCCCGTTCAGGCTGGGTCGCAGAGCTCGGCTGTGACGTTTGGTGACCTCTAGCTCCTTGGTGAGGTGGAACACCTCAATGCCCATGTTCTTTGCTTTCTCTTCCTCCTCCAAGAACCTCTGCTGTAGGATAGTGTAGTCCACCTGGAGTTGAGCGAGCAGATCTTCTTTGTTCATCAATTCGTGAATCTTTTCTTTAAGAGCAACAACATCGACTTGAAGGTCTCTCGTTTTGGCCTCTTCCTTTCTGCAGAGCTGTCGGAGGTCTTCTTCCTGGCTCTCCTCCTCTCCTCTCTCTATTGCTTTGTTCCGAGCTATCTGGTTCCTCATTTCCTCAAGCTGCTGGGAAAGAAGGATGGCCTTCTCTTGCTCTGTCATAAACTTTTTCTCTAAGATGTCATACTGATCCTCTGTCTTGATCAAATCCCCTTCTACCACCTCAAGCTGTTTGAGTCGATTTTTAAGACGCTCAATTTCAAATGTTAGCTCCCTTATTTTGTTTTCCTCTTTCTTGGCCATATCTGAAACTCTGCCCTGCTCAGTTATTGATTGGTTCTTCGTGGACAGTTTATCTGCCTCCTCCAGGCCATCTATCTTCTTCCTCATTTGCCCAAGTTTATAGTTCAAATCTTTACCCATGTCAGTCTCACTGGCTAGCTTAGCGCTTAGCTCCTCCTTTTCCATCGTCAAAGTCCCCACCTTGCTCTCCATTTCAGATTTCAACTTCAACAACCTTTTGCTTTCCTCTATCAGTCTCTCAGTCACCTCCATGACTTTGCCCTGCTCGGCTTTGACCATTTGACACAGATCCTCCCTTTTTGTGTCATCCATCTTCATTCTTTCTAGCATGCTCTTTCTCTCGTCCATCATGGCCACCGTCAATGCCTTCAGCTTGCTCAGGTCATCCTTGAGGCTTAATTCTGTCTTTTCTAGTCTCAGCTCCGAGGACTCGAGCTCTTTCATACGAATTCTCAGAGCAACCAGTTCACTGGAGAGCTCCTTGGCCTGCCCCTTTTCGTTTTCTAGAGTGGTGTGTAACTGGTCGCACTCTGCCCTGCTGGCATTGAACACTGCTTCGAGCCCCTCCAGCTCCACTATCCGCTTCTGGAGCTTCTCCACCTCCTGTCTTAACTCTGCGCTCCTGCCCTCTTCACCCTGCAGCCTCATCCTCAACTCCTGGCACTGAGCCTCCGTCTTGGTGATTTCCTCATCTTTTCCTCCCATCTCTAACACATGCTTCCTCAGGTTCTCCAGCTCTGTGATTAGATTGGAATTACCCCACTCACCATTGCCTAGCTTCCCTCTCAGCTCTTGTAGTTCCTCGTCTGATTTCTTCAGGGCTCCATTGCGCTTCTGTAGCTCCTCCACTTTATGGGCCAGCCCTAGTAGTTTAGCGTCGAGCAGGCGGTTATGGGACTCTTGGGTGGCCAGCTTGGCCACCGTCTCGTCATGCTGCTGGGTAAACTTGGCCGACTTGTCCTTGAGCTCAGCCTCCAGGCTCTGCACCCTCTGGCTGTCCTCCTGGACGCGGCCACTGGCGTCGCTCAGCGCTTGCTCCCGCTCCTGCAGCTGCTGGCTGAGCTCCTGGACTCGCTGGCTTTGCTGGTCCATCTGTGCCAGGTGGAGCTGACGCTCATCCACCAGCATCAGGGCGAAGGACTTCAGCTTGACCAGCTCCTCCCGCACTTTAGCCAGGCGCTTCGTGTGCTCCTTTTCCTTACGCACCTGGTAGGCCCGCTCATTCTCAAGCAGCCTCTTCAATCTGGTGAGAGGACAAAGAAAAAAAGACTTGCCAAGTTATGGGGTAGATTTGACTTTGTTTTATATATATCGTTCAGGTCAATGTGATACGAAGGTGAACGTTTTGTCATTGTGAAGAAAAGGATGTCTGGCATTGGAACTACAAATCTTTTTTGGTTGAAAAAAGACCCTAAAAATATATTAAATGTAATATTGAAAAACATGATTGAACTCTGAATTAAGTGTGTCTGTGGTAGCAACGGACCGATCAACCAAACTGCCAAGAAAACGTGTGCTTGTTCATGTTTCTACTAGAATCAAGTCCAACCCTAAGTCAAGGCTTTACCAAGGACCCCACTCGTTTTCTTTCTGCTTCTTTCTATGCTGATCATGTTCACTCTAATCCCAGCCTCCAACAAATAACATGCAAATCAAACAACATGCAAAGCTGTCCTGTTCATACCCTGCAGGGAGACCTTTAAAGTGCTCACAGTTGGCTATACCATAGGTATCAAAACACTAATAACTGTGCAGTTACACTACAAACCCACGTACCACATTGTTTTCATGCTACTCTGACATTCAAATCGATCATTTTGAGTCCACCGAGGACTTACCTGTGTATGTGCTTTCCAAACAAGTCAATAAAAGTTAGCAATAAAGGTTTCTTTTTTCCACAAGGTTTCTCATTGTACAGGATCCACAAGTCAGAGCTGCAATGTGAACTCTTCCCCACATGCTGTCTACGGTTCAGTTCCAAACATGTCAATGGGACAATGCTGCGAGAATAAACACAGAGAGAGTATCGGACCTCTGCTTGATGATGTCACCCTCTCCCTCATGTATGGCGTTTGTACAGCACTGGTGTAGGCCCTTAGAAAGGGGTGGGACTCCAGCCAAGAAAAGGCTTTTTTTAAACGCTCCTCCTAAATCTGTCGCGCCTCTTTTCATGTTTTAACTGCAATTTTCCTAGGCTACTGTAAGACCATGATAAGTATTTAGAAGTTTTATATAAAAAAAAAAAAAAAAAGGGCAAACTCTCACCAAAGCATTACGATAGTATCAAACAATGTGTAATTATACTAGACAACAGGAGTCAATAAAAACATACAAATCATGGGCTCACTATCTCTCTAGTCTTTTCTAAAGACAGGAAATGAATATGAAGGAAGCACAAAAATCTCCCAGGCATATGAGACAGGATAGAGAGCTTGTCGGCAGCTTTAGTTTTACCCCGGAGAACGGTGGACTAGGGCATTCTCTGCAAAGAGAATGAGAAAAACATGTAGGAATGAGGCGGTTAACTCCCTTGAGGTGAAGAGGGAAAGCCAGCGAGGCCTGGGATGTGCATACAAGAGTACTGATTGAAAATGTGGGGGTGGTGATGAGTAATATAGACTGTATGGTACTATATTGGTACTTTACTGTAGGTACAGAAAACAAGAGAATTGGTAATAAGATGGGGCTAGTGTTTCTAGCCAAACTTACTGCATTGCATGTATGGACAGATAATCAAGAATTTATTCAGGCAATGTGCCATTTGATAAACTCCCTATGCAGAGTTTAAAACATTGCCCCACTTACAGTAGTACAGGATGTATTAAATATGTTATTTTTAAATTGGATTATCAGTTTATGTATAAGGGGTTATAAAGAGCTACAGTAAGTCACATGACTGCCATGCCAAAGTGTGCATAGCAACAGGCTGTTGTGGATCATTTAGCTTCTAGAATGTGCCACTTGATATTGGTATGTAGAGGTCATGGACACCTAAGCAATTGCCATTCTAAAGTTACACTCATGGAAAGGTCAGAGCAATAATGTCAATGTTGATATTTGTAAAAAAAAATAAAAAAATTCAAGATCAATAGCAGGTGATTAACTACACATAAAATGCTGATTTATTCTACTTTTATAGTGCTGGATAACTGCTATAACGATAGCAGCCGAAAAATAATGACTACTTTTAAAAACAACTGGACATGCTGCAGCATTTACATTACTCAAAGGCTGTTCTGTTTCAACCATCTTTTCAGGACACTGCATTAATTGTTTTTCAAACAGGTGCAAATATACATCTTGTCAAAAACACATTTCCATTATGGAACAACATTTCAATCGCCCCGTTTCCTTGGGAATTTGCTTGGAGGTGCTGCAGCTTGTTTGTGTCAGAAGGTGGCAGATTGAAGTTTAAGTGACCTGCCAAATGACTGTCAAAACAATGTGCTGACAGAAATGGCCAAAAACAAATTGCTCATCAAGAGTCCCATATAGTACAAGGTACTGGAATGCTGTAATAAAAAAAAGCACCAGGTGCATTGCTGAGCTTTCTTACATGAGACAACATGAATGTTCAGCTTTCTGATCACACTGAATATCGAGAAGTTTCTTTTAGTATAGAAAACAAAAGTTGCATGTATCATCTTATAATTGTTATACTGCCAATATCAATGAGGCAGTACATATAAAGCAGTTCTACTGTCCCCTTAAATAATGTGTCTATTCTCAATCCCTAAAGGTTTAAATAAATATACATTTCATGTCATTAAAGAATGCGCATTGTGTCTTCCGTTGTTTATGGTAGATGCATGACTGCAGCTAAGGGGAATGTGTGCTCTGCGGGTGCTGAAAGAGCCGGAGATAGAGGGACACATGTCAGGTTGGCTCCGCCATGGGGGTGACAGAGTGCGGCCTAGGACACTGAAACGCTGACCTCAATGTGCACGCTTGATCTACCCGGGCCCTAAAAAATTGTACTGTAGGATCAGTGAACGGCACTTCTTGTTGTTGACAGGACTCTTAATGGCCACAACCTGCCGTGTTAACGGGCCTCTGGGATTGGTGTGGGTTACTGAGCCCCCTGCTGCTCTCAAATGGACCCCTTCTGAAGAGGGGGAGTAAGGGACCGTTTTCCCTTAGAAAGACAAGAACTAAACTGAACTTGTCTTGTTTGTTCACACTGGCGGGAACTCCGCCCCAGGTCAGGCATGCTTTGGGGTCAACAATGGTGTAACACCATTCAAACGAGCCTGAAGTAAAATTGTATTCCATTCCTATGTGTGATGATGGTTTGGGCTGTGTGAATAAATTTGCAGCGCAGACAACCGTCAGTGACACACCACTGTCAGAAATGCAGATTGATCTTGCTATTTCAAAACTATATTGGCAAGAAACATCCATCCATCCATTATCTATACCGCTTATCCTTTGCAGGGTCGCGGGGGGGCTGGAGCCTATCCCAGCCGACACAGGGCGAGAGGCGGGGTACACCCTGGACAGGTCGCCAGTCTATCACTGGGCCGACACATAGGGACAGACAACAACTCACACTCACATTCACACCTACGGGCAATTTAGAGTCACCAATTAACCTGCATGTTTTTGGACTGTGGGAGGAAACCGGAGTACCCGGAGGAAACCCACGCAAACACGGGGAGAACAGACAAACTCCGGCAAGAAACATAAAGCCCTATATCCGAAACACAAAATCAAGTCAAAAACATCATATCTATTTGAAGGAAAGTGACTAATTCTAATGTGTTTGAACTCTCAAGCCCAATATAGCATATAGTATTCCCCTCTCGGTCAGTCTCTCTGCCTGTGTGTGACGGTGCCTCCACTGGCATCGATTTAGCCTGCTTAGTCTCCTGGGTCGACCAATAAAATGCAGAGGCAGAGGGGCTGGGGAGTGGGGAGAGTGAAACGGGCCAGCCCTTAAAAAGCTGTTTGAAGTTTTATAGCTGATCAAACCCACCTGGCACAAACCTGTGGACCTGCTTCACACATGACAAGGTATATGTATATATAATATTATATAAGTTAGTCTGCTCGCACAAGCCTTTGTGCACGCATAGGCTCAAATGCACGCACACCCATCCTGCCTGTGTTATCAGGACGAGATTTGGTGCTTTTGAACTGGCAGCCTCACACATGGGTTCAAAATAAGAAAAACATTGTTTCACACTGGGAGGAGGAAAATGGTTTGCTCCAGCGGGAATCATAAAAAGGGAATGCAGACTGCAAGTACAATGGTGCATAAGATAGTGAGGTTCTCCTGAGGTCACGGTGCTGTATAATTGGAGGGCAGTGACAGGTCGCACATGTTATGGTCTTTCATCCCTGACCCAGTTGTCCAATTAGTGGGGTCTCTTTCTCTCGCTCACACACAAACATTATACGGTGTATTTACAGTACATTCACACACATCCGTGCGAGCACACACACACACACACTCACACACACACACACACACACACACACACACACACACACTAGATCTACGTATGTCACACGTTTGACATGCTTCACTTGTTTACCCATGGGCCGTTTAGTGTTGATGTGACGTGTCAGCCTGTGTATTGCATGTGTCTCTCTCTCTCTCTCTCTCTCTCTCTCTCTCTCTCTCTCTCTCTCTCTCTCTCTCTCTCTCTCTCTACGTCTCTATATCTTAGTTCCTCCCTAATGCTCCACTTAAACTCTCTCTGAGAAGGTTGAAAAGGCCTGCAGGTCGTGACCCCTGTGATGTCATGGAATGTGATGTCACGCTACGCCCCGTGGCCCTTTGTGGGTGCCATCGGTCGATCCCTGGTCCTCCTCTCCTCCTCACCTCTCCCGCTCCTGCTCCAGTAGGTTAGTGAAGTCGTCGCTCTTGTTCATGTAGTCGGCATGCTTGCGCTTCTCACTCCCCAGCTCGTGCACGGTGCGGCGGTGACACTTCTCGGCCAGTAGCAGCTGCTCCAGCATGCGCCGGTACGTGTCTTTGTGCTTTTCCTGTAGTTTCTCAAGCTGTATAAGCACCCATGCACGCATAAAACACACACAATATCAGCGCACCTACCAAGAAATACTCCACGCTCATTCATCCAAGTACAAAACTTGTTACGATATGATAGCAGCAGTATGTAAATCTGAAAAGAGTCGCGTTCAAACTGACAGACCTCAGCCATAGGTTTTTGGTAGACGTTGTTGCGTGGTTGCATACTGATGGCCAGGCTGTCCCTCTGCAGGGCTTGGAGAGCGGCACTTGGCACCGCTGAACCGTAATGCGACTCTAACACCTCTGGAGGCGTCTGGTTAGACTTCAGCGCACGGATGATGTCCTCTCTGGCCTGGAACACACGAGGACATAGCAATGAACACACACCATGTACCAGAGGTATGCTGTCCATATTGTTGGACAGACCATTCTGAAGTCTTCTCTCGTGTGTGTTGTTACCAACTACTAACACTAGAGGGAGCTATAGTGCAGCGAAATGGATCCGTTTCCAAGTGAACTGTAAACAAAAGACGAGGTTTCCTTTTGTTGTGCCATGCATTTGCATCAAGTCACTGCACATCTTCCTTTCACTGCTGTGAAACTGCCATAGCTGAAGGAAAGAACATTTTCAATCAAGTTTAAATGCAGACCAAACTCACCTGAACCTCACCTTCCATGATCCCCAGCAGTTTGACTAGGTCCTCCTTTGATAGATCCATAATTCCCGGTTTCTGATCTCTACTTTCAGAGATTTGGTCAGGTGACTTGTCCTGCTCAGAGATCAACACCACCTTCTCCGATTCCTTTTCCTCATTGTCCTGCTGTTGAACTTTGACCTTCAAGCTCTTCATGGGTAGACCAACGTCCTGTTCCTGGTTGATGTCGCGGGTGGCCTGGGGAACCCCAAGCACCCCATTCACTGGGCTCTCCACGCCGTTGCTTTTAGACCGCATCCTCTACCTTTCAAAGGGAAAACTAAATGGAGTCAATTACAGAGAACGTGAAGAGAAAGCTATTTAAAAGGCATGCAGTTCTGCAACTGTGCTCAGACAACAGAATGGCTAGGTGTCAGACTGAGTGCATGTGACACGTGCAAGCTCTGTCTGCTCACTTATTTATTTGTGCTGGGACATACATAAGGCATGCACAAAGTCTTAGGGTGTGCTCGAGCATGTGGGTGTGTGTTTTTGGCTTGCATTCACGCAGACAGTGAGCGAGGGTTGTTTTTGTGATCATGACATCACTACGACTTTTAATTCCTTTCACTTGAAGTGTACCCCCCCCCCCCCCTTGCACATCCCCGATGATGTCATGGTACCTTTGACCCCTGACTCATGCTTTGAGCAATCCTGAGTGAGCTCACAAAACTTCACACTTTCACACTTTCTTTAATCAGACACACAGACACACACACACACACACACACACAGATACACACACCCATGCTGTCAGCCGTACACACTGACACAGTAGCACATTAGCCCACAGGAATGCCAGTGACCGCATTTGTACCACCTTGAAACCAGTGCTGAAGGGTTTGATTAATGGAGATGCGTCCAGTTGTTGGGAGCATGAAAGGGGGTACCATCAATGTCTAGAATACTGCGTGCTGATGAAACAGCTACTGTACGTGACTCCAGCAAAGGATTGGATATCGCAGGCGTCAAGCTGGCCCTGCCTGTACTGTGGATATAATTAGATGCTGGGCTGACGCCATCATACCCTCATTGAGATTTGCCATATTCATTTACAGTTAATCTCTCTGGCAGTGACCTGTAGCTAGCTAGCATGGTGAAAAGTTGCATGAGCGGTAAATTTTACCACACGCCGTGGAATTGCACGAGTTGTCAAGATCAACAAAGGAAGGTTGCATTCTTTCTAAATTGGCCGATCCAATGTGTTTGTGTGACCTTTTCAGTTTCAGGAGAGACTGGCTTACAAATGTTTTTCCAATCGCAAATCAGATTAACAATGCATTTACCTCCTACTTAGTTCAACTAATATGTTGTTATATCCCAGTTGTTTATTACAAAATGCAAATATCATAGATCATCTTAAAACATTGTTTAACCCTAATTAGAATGGAAATACAGTTTATTCATACATACATCTTTCTCATGAACCACAGCTAGATATCAAAGCATACAATGTGGCTCACAAACACAACTATTGGAGTTAATGATATCCAATTTCACATGGCATAATAATAAAACCACCATGCAATTAAAGGTCCTGCCAAAACTGTGGTTTCTATCCTATTCAGATTGAGTTCTTGCACTGATTGACCCCTTACTTTTTGCATTTAATAGCATCTCCAGTCTGGATTGAAAGACATTCTCTAAAGGGGCAACTGGGGATTCCAAAGCCACGTTGTCTTCATTCCAGTCTCCCGCTTCTATAGAAGATAAAGGAGAGCTGCCAGACAATGGCTTCTCACTTTTGGCAACAAACAAAATGGCCGCACATCCATGGAATCTGAACCATGTGTAGAGCTTTAGTGTTGCCCTTATGCCACCTTATATGAATGACAGGACTGATGCCCTGGCACAAAGGATCCGGCCAAGGCTTGAGACTAAATTTAAGCAGGGGGCCCTCATGGCTGCCCCCATAACAGCTACAGGCAAGGACAGCTTCTGGGCATCAGAACCAGTTGTCACTCAGAGTTAAGGCCTATTAATAGACCACACATACACAAATATGTGTACACAGACCAAACACAACTTTCTGAAAGTGAAAAAGTATGATTTTTACACCCGTGTAGCAGTGATCGGCAGATGAATCGACGATCGATCAATACTACACTGTACTGTGCTGTACTGTACATATGATATATGTTTTATAGACAACCATTCTTAAGAAATCGTACTGCCTAAAATACAGGCTAAATTGTATACTGCCAGTCCCCGTACTAAAGATTGTCATGGTTGTTTGAGTAAGGAACATTTGCTTTGGCACCTAATGAAATCTCAGGATGTATTGCCTTGTAGTTCCAATTTGGTCCATCATGTATATTTGAATGGCTGACTCGCCTCTACGCCTGAGTCTTAGAGCTATTTTGGGGTTATGAATGATTTTGAAAGGTTTGACATATCCAATAAAGGAATCTGTTGTGCCTAAATAAGGGCTGTGGGAGATGCATCGAGACATTTGCCAAGCTAAAATACTAGAGGACACTGATATAAGCCTTTAAAGGGTTGTCTATGTCGACAAGAAAAAACCCTTCATCTTGCCAAAACATTTATTTTCAATAAACCAATGTTTCAATCACACTGCTGCAGCAGAGAGTTTTTAACAGAAAGGCAATCCATCTAATATTACATGCTTTCCTATAGATATGTCTGAATGGTTCTGTCGGACATTTGTGATGGTACATTACAGCCCAGAAAATCTGGAAGCTTTGAGCTTTTGAGCTTGAGTGTTTTTCAAGAAAAAAAAAAAAAACATCTAAAAACATTTGAAATAGTATTTTGTGTATATACGATCCATACTCTCACCGTAAACCGACTATTCAGTCACTTATAAAACATCCATAAACATTTACCTGGAGCATTATCTATTGGTTGTGGCTTGTTTGTTGCACGCTTTTTCATGTTTCTGCTTCGACATTTTGAGTGAATCCATACAGTAGGAAACAGTATAGTTTTAATATACGCAGTTTAGGGGGGGATCTAATTACACTGAGCAGCATCAGTAATTCTTACCCTGACGTGTGGCGCTGGAGCAGAATGCCAGTCTATGGACAGGGTTTCAGTTAGTAGAATCTTCTTCATGTCTTATCAACATGATCCCGGCCTACTCACTCTCTGTAACTTCAGCAGTTACAGCTCCTTTAATGAGCAAACCCCAGGCACACTCTTAGGCAACACATCACTGTGGGTTTGCCCATATAAAAATGAGATGAAGAGTAATCATGTATGTTATTTTTCTTTTTTTTTATTGGCATTTTAAAGCTTGTTGTTCTGCAAAAAAAGAAAGCCGTTAAATTTGACCCTGCTTACTTCCAAAATATTATATGACTTTTTGTTTTATATACCATTCTCTGTGTCTTCAATAAATGGTTCTTATAATTGTAAAGTTTTAATAAAATGTACCTTTTGTTTGAAAAATCAATTGACACTGATGTTGTCTACATGCTAAAGAAAAGTTTCACTAAATTACAAACACATGCGCAGCAGATCAATTCACCGACAAGTAGCCCACGCTGATTTACTGAGGGGTGCAGCTAGAGTATCAGCCGACTTCACTTCATCACTACAAAGGCCATTGAAAGGTTTACTACTGTATCCAATGTCCCTACATGTGTAAGATGTTCATATAAAAGTATATGCATTTTCTTTATTGACCTGCAAAACTAAGAATGAAATAATGTAGAACAACATTTCCATCTCAACAATTCTGTGGGACCATAGGAAGAGTAGCAGGGTGGGGCAAACAAACCAATCAAGTAATACATTCTTGTGTGGACATATGACGTGATTGACTTGGGTCTTAAAAAAAGGAAATTCTATGGGGCTGAGATCAGGACAGGGATCAAATTCAAGCTGGTCTATAAATGAAGCAACATGGATGTAGTGTAGTCCAATTTCAACTAAGCCCAGCAGTAGATACTAATTCAATAGGTAAGCTATCCGCTTGAATAGCAATTAATGAATTTGGAATTCCTCACATCTTTGTCCAGTCCAGGAATTGAGGAGGCCATAGTTGGGTATATAAGTAAAGGAGTTGGCCTGAGCTCATACTCTTACGTTACATTAAGAGCACCACATGGAAAAATCTAAATCTAAATCCAAATTACAGTGGTTACAATTAACCCAATAACGGGACTAAACTCATGGTTGATCTTAGGGTAGAATGTGTATTTTAAAACGAAAACATGATCAAGAACCAACCTGTTGCAGCAAGAGATGTTCTTATCTTTACCTTGCTGGTACCCTTGGTGTGTGTGTATTGTATCAGTGTTTCCATTGTGTTGTACAAGTGTAGTGGTATTTGGTGCGTATTTCATGGACCTGCTGTTCACTTATATTTTTGATTTGGATGTGGTTTTTGAATGACATAGCATATAAATGATACCTTGGTCTCAGGGTGGGATTTTTGGCCTTCATCTACCCCTCCTCTTTCATTTATTTTCTGGCTGCCTGCATTAGCACCAAGCACTGAGACAATACAACTCTATGTCCTCAAACTGTCCTTAAATATAGGCTCCAAACCATCCAATGGGATGAGTTCCATGGGCAGATGGAATACTGCACCAGAACGTCCTTGCATGCCTGTCTTCTAGAGCAGACATGATTACGTGAGCGCCCCTGAGCACGAGGGAGGGAAGGAGGCTGAGATAATCACTTCAGGACTTAATGAAGTTCTTAAGGACAAAATAGAGAGAGAGAGAGAGAGAGAGAGAGAGAGAGAGAGAGAGAGAGAGAGAGAGAGAGAGAGAGAGAGAGAGAGAGAGAGAGAGAGAGAGAAAATATAAATAGAGAGTAAGGGAGACAGACAGAGACAGAGCATTGATGTTCCTTGGCACAAGGCCAGTGCAACTTACAATAGAGAGCATTATCTACCTCGCACACCCATCATGAAGACAGCACTGTTCCAAAAGCATGATGCCAGTGTCTGGGCTCTCCGGTCAGGATGTCAAGTAAGGAAGATATTGATGACCTTGGACGAGATTAGCCAACTACCTCACCTCCACATGCCTACAGATATGTGTGTGTTTTGTGCTTAATCTTAGACTAACCTGGACTGGTACTGAGTTGCCATGCGGTTGGAGGCAGGCTTCTTAATTTAAACGCACGACACAAGGTGTAAGCCGCACCATTCAAAGAAATTATCCAGTTCGCCGCGAGCCACATTTTTTACATTCATTACTAGGGCCACTTCTATGATTGGGGGATGCATGTGTCACTGGCAGCTGCTTTTTGACTCCCCCTGGCTCATAGGTCGGAGAGCACTGATAACTCCTAATGGTGACTGGTTGGCCCCACCTCCCATGGCACCAACCAGGGGAGAGAGCATAAGTCATACCCATGTACCACTGCAGTAAAATGGAAAACTAACGTGCAATAAAATAACACGTAAGCAACTAAACATGCACACGTACTGTACAGCTATTAAATGCATTGATTTTTACAGTCGGAATATACGAAACCTCAAAAACGCAATGCAGATCTCCGAAACAAGAAAACATCATAAACGGTGTACAAAGAGCCTGCTTTTAAATGTATGTCCTTTCCCATCGGGCTATGTGGAGAATGGGCCTGCGGGACTGCTGAACGTCACAGCCCTCTGCTATCTCTCCCCTCCATCTCGTTCCAGCACTAAGAGCTCCGTTGCCTCACTGCTCAGCTATGCCTCTATCATTTTGTCCATCAGAAATAACAGAACTGATGTAATGCAGGAATACTCTGGTTATATATTATGAAGTGAGGTGCGGGTGGGAGGGAGCAAACACGCATTAGCGCTTGCGTGGCCCATTGTGCTTTGTGTGCGTAACTGTGTCACGCACTGTCAGTTCACCTGAGATGAGTGTTTACCTCCGACGGACGTTTTCACAGAGCTGAACGCTGAATTAGGTGTCAAATAAACATTCATAAAAGAGTCACATAAAATCAAATAGAGTCTTCCAAGTTAGTTAAACTTCAATCAAATCTGAAATGCAGCACTTCTGTGTTTAAGGACGTTTTTAAGGAACGTTGACCAACATCTCCTCACTCCACTCCCTGAGTTTGCCGTTATATCCTTAAGAATATAGAGATTTCCTCAGCTAGGGAAGCCGATTCTCCCAGAGCTGTTCCACACTAGGATCTCGACTTAGACAGATAGGTGCCTAGGCCATCTTTGACTTTGACCCAACAGTATGTATGAACTTACTGTGCTAGAAGTGAAGTATACTGTAATGGTTTTTTTGTTTTGGCTCCAAAAGCAGTGATATGTGTGCCTTTATATATGAATAGTGGACTTTAAGACTCACATGCACTGGCTCTACCATATCTGTCATGGTTACCGTGAAATATTTGGACATAATAAATGCAAATTTGTCAAAAAAGGAATTAAATATTGCCACTCTGCAAAGCTATATAATCTGTGTGTGTGTGTGTGTGTGTGTGTGTGCTTGGGTATGTGTGTATGTGTGAATTTATTCACAAATCAAAAACGGTTGGGATTAGTTTCTTATCTGCCAGCTTCAATATCTGACAATGGCTTCATAAATCTAGATTATGCTAGGAGCAAAGCGTCTCTACTCTACTGATACTGTGGCTCTTCGTCCCACACACAATACCCATAAGGAGCTCTCAGATGACTATTACATTACTATGATATATTGTAAGGGCTGCAAATATTTGATTCATGACCTACTCTTTCATGCATGTTCCATTACAATGCCAGTACAGTCTAGCTCATTTACATATGTTGGATAAGTCATTGAATATGGAGAATCCCTTACTGTTGGAATGAAGCATGTGATGCCATGCACAGAAGAGAGTTGCCCTATTGATATGGTTCAAAACAGCAACCCACAGTTAGTTGACTGCAAAATGATTAAATGTATCATTCAAACAGTCATAAAATTATAGGACAAAGTCCTCTAACGATGCCTGCCCCTGCCTGCGCTTATTAAAATTGACAAGATTACAGCAGAGCACTGATAAGACTTGCCTCTATTCCAAACATTTGCCTCCCACACTTGAGAACTGCATGTTTTTACTGTGGCACAATTGTAAAGACAAGAAGCGGTCCTACCTGATCTTTTATGAGCCGCAGGGTTATAATAACATTGAAACCGAGGGTAATCCTACAGAACAGTATCATATAACAGAATGTCCACTGAGGTTTCCAGTAGTTCTTCACTCCTGTGGTCCACTTGTTTTGTCCAGCTACTGTGTGTTGTGTGCCATTCCCACAGTGAACAGGCTCCCAGTCAGTTTCTCCTCCTCCTACTCCTCCTTGCGGGTCTTCGGGTCAGAGAGGGAAACGTTAGAGCTGTGTAATCTCCCTCTCTCCCCCTCCCTCCCTCCCCCCTCCCTCACTGTCTAAACTCTGCTTGCTCTCTCCTTCCTCGCCTCTTTGTGTGCATCTGTGTGGCTGTCTCAGCTTTGATTTCCCCTCAGTTCTCTACCCAAACTTTCACACTTTACTTACGTCCCCGCCCCCCCGTCCCCCCCCCCCCCAAAGTGGGTAACTATGTTCGTGCTTTGGGAAGTCAGTGGAAAAGTTTGAGACAGAGATTTCAAGTCCCAAAAGAAGGGGGGGGGGGCAGACAAAAAGAAAGCATTGACAGAGGATGTAGGAAGGCGGAGAGGAGAGACACACTGTTCCTCCTCGGGAGTTGGAAAACAGCCGTTTGCTCAGCGGGGACAGAGAGGTGCGGCGTGATGTCCTCTGTCACCCGGCCAGACCTTTTCACTTAGCCTGCTCCTCTATTGTGCCCTGCCACTCGTTGAGAAGAGTCACAGTGGCTAAAGTTTGTCTCTATATTTAACTGAACCTCTCAGACAGCCCCGTCAGCCCCTGTGTAGCAGCTGAGGCTAGGCACTGGCCTGACTGGCAGGCTGACTACGACTAACTGGCTAATTCCGCTCTATAATCTTTCATGACAGCTGATCTATGCCATTCCTACATGCTGGGAAAGTCCAGCAGTACAAGTTAACCACCCAGGCTCAAAGCATAAGGCCATCCAAGCAACGCACAGTTGCTGATCTAGAGGGGCTGGTGCTGCCAAACTCCCCAGGACCTTGGCAGTTGGACTGCTCATTGGCCCAGCTCACAGAAAACAAACTATATGAGGCTGGCAAGCCACAAGTGGTAAAGGAGTTTTTTTAAAGTCCATGGAAATGGTTAGCGTAGCAGCGACATCATTGTTTAATTTTATACAAGCTTGTGGATGAGACTTCTGATATGTGGTTAGAGTAACAACAATGAATAATGCTAAAGGGAGGTTAGAACTGAAAGCACTACGGAATAGTATTTGATTTATTCCTGTTATGCTATCCCCTGGTCAGTTTATCACCAAGTAGCAACCCAACCCAAACAAAGTACTGTACTTAACAAACAAAAGACATTTGGCAAAGTGATAAGTATCTCACAGCACAATTATGAGAGGGCTGTATGACTCAAGGGTGAATTCCCCTGTGTTACACCACACAGCCACCCCCAAACAATCTCGTTCACAAGTACCACGGGATTACCTGGGTGTGGTGTTGATGCAATGTTCATAACTTAATGGAAACTGAACCCACACATCATGGTACATAGACACGGAGAAACTCTGAATTCCCATTGTTCCTCTCAGGCCAATTCATTTTCTTATTGTGCCCGTGCTTCAATTGACACCTGTAAATGTGCGTAGTTCAAGAACTCAAACAATGCACCATTAAACGACATATCACTGCTTTGCTGTACTATGCCAGTTAAAGGGAAATGTGATGTCAAGCCCAATTGTTTGACAGCTTATTTCTCTCCCTCAGACATTAGATCATTCCCATGCTGTTGTGTAGAGTACAATCTATTCAAACTGAGGTCATCAGAAGTATGTTTTGATTAAATGTCCTAAGTCTCACACCCAGATATGAGGTAATGGGTCAGATCAACAGAGGAGGCAGTTTGTTACAATCCCAGCCTGTATCTATACCACTGGGATGGTGTTTAGGCTAATCAGAACTGTGGCTGTATAGGATTCACATGTGGTTATTTGAAGTAGCATTTCCCACATAGGGATTCAATTATCAGTATGAACAACAATAACACACTAGTTGTGCGTATCAATAAAATACTCTCCATGAATGGTGATTTTAGCCACCCACCAAGATAAGAGCTTTATTGCTGCTTACAATGGTAGAAAAACAGAAGGCCAACCTTACACACCGCGCACACACACACACACACACACACACACACACACACACACACACACACACACACCTCCTTGCACATTTCAATTTTCACAAAGAAGTCATCATAATGTCATAGTTGTCCTCAGTGCTCACTCACTGACCAAGCCTACTTATTCTCTGTTCATTCAACATTCCTCCCACCATAACACTGGTGTCACCATTAGCAACGCTCTGTCCCACTATACCTTTGACCAGACATAACCTCTAGCATGTTGATGTTGAGATAGTGGGCCAATAACAGACTAGTGATCGAAAAGCAATCCTTAAGTCTTACATGTGCTGGTTCTATTTTCGTTCTCAGAGAAAACGTGTGACACAATGTGGTAAAATATAAAAGTAAAAGTCTGTGAAATGATTAAGTTAAAGCAGAAATTGAAGAAAAATAAAAAGAAAGGAAGAAAGTGGAAGAAAAAGAGACACTGTTTTTCAAGTTGAACTATGATGAAGAGTTCTGTCCCTAACTTTTCAACCAGGTAATATTTGCTTACATTTTGATTAAAAAGTGATATTGGGCTTGAAAAGGTTGGTGACCGCTGCTCTAGTGCCACCAAGTGGTTAGCTTAAGCGACACATTCCTTCAAGTACTCAGTGCCTAGAATGTGACTGGATATTGCACTGCTCACTGCTCAGTTGCTGCTTCACTTTATTTTTGAGATCAGCATTTTCCGGTCGAAAACCGGACGTGTGGCTACACAGTAAAAGCCTCGACCATAGTGTTACTTCGCATTTCACATTTCTGTTTAAAATATAAAACCATTTACTTGGGTAATATTATGGGTTTAGAGGCGTGGTACATGGACGACTCTGATGAAGATCAGAGAATGCCGCACAAACTAAATCCTAACCAACCCGTGCCTTTAGAGGACTTGAAAAAGCTTGGAGTTTTCCACTGGAAGGTAGCTACTAGCAGGCCAATCGCTAACGGTTTTATTATTTTCAACGCATTCTGAAAGTATATTTTGATCTTAATATGCGATGGTTTCATGGCAAATCCAAATGCAACGTTATAGCTCTTTAATGTCATATCAATCCCCAGCACGAGGGCCGATTTTTGCTGAAGCTAAATACGAAACCGAAGTGGTTCATTAATGTATATTAACCTTAATCCCATATAGGCCCACAAAGAGAAACACAATAACTTCAATGCATTTCATAACCACAATTTTCAGTTTTTCCAACTTTTTGTTGTCCTGTTATCCTCTAGTTGAACGCAGACACATATGAGACAGACCCAGAGTTGGAGAAGATCCGTAAAGATCAAGGCTACTCTTACTCGGATATAATAACCATCCATAAAGACAAACTACCCAACTATGAGGAAAAGGTAGTTGTGTAGGTTAGTTCCTTGCAAAGGTACAATCATAAACCGAACACAAAAAACACTGCCTCATCCTCCAAAAATATTGTTTAACCATTACATTCGAAGAAGGAATTGAGTGACATTTTTTAAATGCTAAAGGTACAACACCACACATATGAGCCCTGTAGTTACATATTGGACCCACCCCATTTATTAAGTGTTTATCCACTCTTTCAGCTTAAAATGTTTTTTGAGGAGCACCTCCATCTAGACGATGAGATCCGCTACATCCTGGATGGCAGGGCCTACTTCGATGTGAGGGACAAGGATGAGCGTTGGATCAGGATCTTAATGACCAAGGGAGATCTCATCACCCTGCCTGCCGGCATCTACCACAGGTTTACACTGGATGACACTGTACGTCCCTTCTAAAAACGACTCCACCAGTGAAATGCAACACAGTTCAGATCAGTGGTACCTGAAAGGGTCGTGCATGCAATGTATTCAGCTATGGAAATGTGGACTGTCCAATTTGAATAAACTAGTACAGAGCCTAAGGTATTAGAACATAAAAGTAACTTATAATTGACTCCCAATCAAACTCACTACCTCAAAGCTCGAACATGCGATGTCAAATAAAGCAGACTTGCTTGTTATTTCTTCCTACAGAACTACACTAAAGCTATGAGGCTGTTCATTGGAGAACCTGTGTGGAAAGCCTACAACCGGCCAGCTGATGACCATGAGATTCGCCAGAAGTATGTGAACTCTCTTCGATGTGCCTGAGGGCAGAGCCGAAAGGCTGGAGGCCCTCCCCTTTCTCAACGTACCCAGAAGTCCTTGACACCTCATTATTTGTAAAAGACTTGTGGGGAACAATAGCCTTTAATAGACCCCACTTGAACGGGATAGTTCTAATGAAGTGCCAACGTTTTGTAAGATAAATCGCCTTGCTAGCACCACTATGTAGGTACAGGCATTGTGCCAATCTGATTAATATACTGTAACATATTGTATCACATATTGGGTTCTTATGATTTTAGAGCTTGTTTTGGCTTTGAATGCAAACACCACAATGTTAATTAAGTATTTTCAGTATTGCTTGCTAGAACAGATACATTCTACGATGATATTCATTAACGCTATGGGTGACAATAAAGTTGCTTCTCTGATTCCTCACCTTTTGCTCATCTTAGTTTTTTGTTATAACTAAAGTTAACTTAACAAAATCAATTTATTTGGATAAAGCAAGATTCCTTTTTTATATATCCATAATATTACAGCAACATCAAATGAAATAAAGTCGGCACATGTAAACAATAATACAGTATTTACAAAGATAATTATAGGATAATGGAGGTTTGTACAGTAATGAGATACAGTTTCCCTACTATGATATGTGTAGTACAGTTTTGGGGAACAACTATTTGAAATTACATGGAGATAGGATCTAGAGTCTAACCTCACTAATTGCACTAATCCTGTAAAGTGATATCACCGAGGAAGAAAGGATCATTTTCTAAACAAAGTCTCTGGATTCCAAGCAAAAGATTCAAAAAGCTATTATTAAGGATAATGCCCATGCTTTTAGCTGTCAAGTGGTGGGCCCAAACCTCCCAATGATTAGTGTCAAGGTACATCCTACTGTATCCCTGCATGCGTAGGTTGGGTCTTTGTACTTTGTGATGTTTGCCTGATTTTTCCAAGAGATAGGTAAATCTATTCATCATAATTTTCAATGTAAAAGTGAAACAGCAACTTGTTCAAAGACTCTTCTATTCCGCTGAAGAAACACACTGAGCCCTACAAAACCTACCCACACACGTTTTGGTCAACCATAGTAAGTACACAGTCGTATCCTCACCGGACATCTCAGTAATTAGCGTTCATTGACTAAGCTGTCCGTTCACAACAAACTTGCGGCCATTCAATTCATGACTAATTTCAAGTGCCTTTAGATCGTTTGGAAAACATTTTCTTCGTGGCACGGCAATGTGAAAAAGAAACAATCTAGGCCAGCGCCATACACACAATCAAACAGCGTAGCACAACCCAGCGTCCCCTGCCTGGTTCCACTCGTCTTTGGGCCTGCCAGCCTCCTAGACCAGCTTGAGACACTGCGTGTTGAAGCTGTCGCCCTCTCGGCACGCCACTGCCTCCAGCAGCGCCTGCTTCTTCTGGGTGCTGCGCGACGACTCCAGCTCGTACATGGTGGTGAGGTTGAACAGCACGCTCTCGTGGAGGTAGAGTGTCGGGTCCTGCTGCACCAGGCCCTCCAGCTGGCCCAGGGACTCCTTGAGGCGGCCCAGGTAGAGCAGGCACACGGCCGCGTTGTTGTTAGCCTGAAGGAGGGAAGACGGGAGAGGTGGGAGGGAAGAATTAGTGAAAGTTAGAACAGAATGCTCGTCTGCAAAAGTTTGTCTAGGCTTTGAATGGCGCAACATAAATTTAGTCTCCATAGGAAAACTTGATTTTCTAAAAATGACAAAACAACAAACAATAACGTTGACACAAAACACCCATTTATCACAGGGAGTTGAGCAATTGGAATAGCAGACAGACAGGCCAACACCTACCACAGGGTTCTTGGGGTCCAGTTTTAGAACGTGGGTGAATGACGCGTGTGCCTCGGCGTAGTTATTCTGACTGAGGTGTACGAAGGCCCTGAAACGCACAGCGCGACAAGTCAGCGCCGAAACAAAACAGCCAGCCAAGTGGCGACAAGTGGCACGACGACTCCTGCACTAACTCACCGGCACTCCTGCTCACGAGTCATAGAAATTGTGACAAAGACTGAATAAGCAGGCCCACTGTTTTCCTATGGGAGCGACGCAGCCGACAGTGAGAGCCACACGGGTGCTGTCACCTCGCTGACATGCCGCTGTGGCAGACCTGAGGGCATGCCTGTGACCTCCTGTCACAACAATACATAGAGAAGCCTGAACGTAGAGTCTAAACCAGAACCTCAATAACCTCATGAAAAAACACCAACACACACAGTGCCATCAACAACTATTGGCACCTTTGGTTAAAAAAAAGAAGGTGGAAATAGGAAAAGCAAGGAGAAAATGTAGGCACACATTTTTATATACCTATATGAAAGAAGTATAAATGGCGACAGCAAAGCTCCTCTCCAAACAACTTAGCATGTTGGTACCTATGTGCACCTCCCCATTGCAAAGATCAAGGCACTGACCCACGTTACTCGCATACACTTGTCCAGACAGACTTAGTCATGTGATAGAACCCCCCAGACAATCCCCCACCTGTTCATGAACACAAAGGTGTCTGGGTGGGGCTCGCTCCCCTGCGACTGGCAGGCCTTCTCCACATACTGGAAGTACCTCTCCGCTGTTTTAATGTCCCCAATCTGAAAACGCACCACACAAACGATTTAGCCTGAATAAAAGACAGAGTGTACACATTAACATAAAACATGTCATACCGTAAAAAAAACAACACTTTTGACACCCATCTTATCATGCGATTCATATCAACTTGCGTCCAACTCTTATTTTGTGTGTGAGCGCGCGAACGGTGGTCCACCTGCAGGAAGATGCGTCCGATGCCGCTCAGCAGCTGTGCTCTCTGCTGGGGCTCGTACTGGATGATGGACTCATACGTCTCCACGGCCAGAACATAGTCCTGGAGGGAGGGAGAGCATTCGTCAGCCCTGCATTACCAGCGGGGCAGCATGTCCTTAGTAGCACCACCACACACAGCAGCGGAACCACACCTCCTTCACACCTCCACTAAACTGCTGAGCTGAGAACAGAGTCCTGTGTGTGTGTGTGTGTGTGTGTGTGTGTGTCCGTGTGTAAGACAAACATAAGGCGCGTCTCTGTGCAAAGCTTTCCCGACACCACCAGATGGCACTATGGCACTCTCTCACATCCACCTAAACACAACACACACACACACACACACACACACACACACACACACACACACACACACACACACACACACACACACACACACACACACACACACACATTCCTGCTCTCAAGCTCTCTCTTTCTCAGACTCACGCGTACCATCTCTTCCCACTAACAAAAAATCCAATTAGTCGGCATCCTATGGGGATTTTACAGAGGATCCTCTGCTAGCCTACCATCATAAATCTGTTGAGCCCATCAAACCAACACACACACACACACACACACACACACACACACACACACACACACACACACACACACACACACACACACCCACCTTCATCAGCAGCAGACAGTTGGCCACGGAGTACATGACCCTGCTCAGTCGAGACTGCCATAGCTGTGAAGACGCTGCAACACACAAACACAGGGTCTACAAATACACATGTATGGGGGTACGGACGCAGTGGACGGATGATTCTGGCAACAATTGGACCCCAAACAAGACGGTGTAACAAAATCAATGCCTTCCCCGCATATTTTTCACTCCCCAACCATCCAGCTTTGACGGGGAAAACGTGCGAGGACTGCAACAGCTACCACCCCCCCCCCTCCATTTTAGACTAGGTGTTAAAAGGCTGGCAAAAAAAAACAAAAAACTAAACAGGTTCACAGTGAGATTAGCATTTCTTTTGGATTCAGAGTATGTGTTTGTTCATATGAAGCGGTATGTGTGAATATGTGTCTATAGCCGTACAGTGTGTGTGTGTGTGTGTGTGTGTGTGTGTGCGTATGTGTGTGTACGCTAGTTCGGATGAAGAGCGAATCACTCAGTGGGGTTCCGCTATGTGCAAAGCTGACTATTATTGACTGTGTGGGCAGAGAAAGAGAGAGATAGAGATAGAGAGAGAGCGAGAGAGAGAGAGAGAGAGGGATAGGGAGCGAGATATCAAACGATTGAGGTGCTTCTATTATTCCGAAGCGGGATATCGCAAAGCACAACACAGTTATTTACACCTTTTCAGCAAGGTTTAGGTTAGCGTGGTTACTCGTGCGCCGTCAACCATTAGCGAGGCCTTCGGCCCAACGCTCCTCTGTAGACAGCCCAAAGTGGGTGGCTAATTTCCCCAAACGAATCATTGGCGAGTCAGGAAAGATGCCCTTCTCCCTACAACAGGAGAGGAGCAGAGCGCACACTGGTGCTGATTCGCAGATCAACCCTCGTCCCCTGTGCATCCCCCCCCCCACCCGGCCCAGCCGCAGATCAGGAACCATCGGAGGAGATTGATCCAGACTGATGTAGAATGATTTAATGTGCTGGCGGAGCGAAGGAGGAGAGACTGGGAGGGACTGAGCTAGTCGGAGTCTGTCCGCTGTTCAGGGGGCTAAGGCAGACTGCAGGCTGGCGTCAGGTAAGCCCCCCGACTCGATTTGTGTGTGAAGGCATACGCGCTTGTTTGTATGTGTGTGTGTGTACCTTCTCTGTGTGAAGGCATACATGCTTGTTTGTGTGTGTGTGTGTGTGTGTGTACCTTGTCTGTTCTCCTGGCTCAGGTTGATCATGCTGCCGTCCTCAGCCGAGCCTTGCTCCAAGTTACTCAAGATCTGTGGGGTTGAGAGCAGAAAGTCATCGTCCATGGGATGGACATTATGTCTGTAGGAAAACAGACCATTCCAGTTATTCATACACTGAAGGACATACTATAAGTACTAGATCTCTGTCATGCTGAGCGTCTGTTCAGTCAAACGTGTGTCACCCGCAACTCCATGTGTTAGAATATGCAAAATGTGAACGTACGTGGAAGTTGTGTGTGTGTGTGTGTGTGTGTGTGTGTGTGTGTGGGTGTGTGTTAACGTTAACGTTAAAATCTGTTTGCCCCGTGGGCAGGTTATCCGTCTGTCTGTGTGTGTGTGTGTGTGTGAGGGCTCACAGTTTGACAGACGGTCTTGAGGCTGTGCAGGCGGTCCAGAGACTCCTGGGGTTTGGCCAGGTACTGAGGCAGCTCGGCGTGCAGCACCCGCATGGAGAACGGCACCATGGAGCCTGCAGGGGGACGCAGGGAGGGTTTACCACACACACACACACACACACACACACACACACACACACACACACACACACTTTAGACCCCCTGAGGTAGCAGCCTACAGATGGCACCAAGCAATGTATGACTGCTTATTAAGCGATCTCTCCAGTCCCACGTCCTCATTCCTCCGCTCTCTCTCTCTCTCTCTCTCTTTCTCTCTTCTCCTCTATCTCTCCCCCTCTCCCTCTTCCTCTCTCTCCTCTCTCATCCTCTTCCCTTCTCCCTGAGGAAAGGGCCGATCCAAGAGAGCAGAGACGCATGCCTCAACTCTCAGGCTTTGAACTGGGACTCTTTCACACATCAGACAACCAGCATCCTCTCAGGTAACTGTGGAGTGTTTGCCGCTGAGAGTCAGTCAGTCAGTCAGTCAGTCAGTCAGTCAGTCTGTCAGTCTGCCTCTCTGCCTGCCTGCCTGCCTGCCTGCCTGCCTGCCTGCCTGCCTGCCTGCCTGCCTGCCTGCCTGCCTGCCTGCCTGTCTGCCTGTCTGCCTGTCTGCCTGTCTGCCTGTCTGCCTGTCTGCCTGTCTGCCTGCCTGCCTGCCTGCCTGCCCGTCTATCTGCCTGCCTGCCTGCCTGCTTGCTTGCCTGAGCGCGTTCCTTCTTTTCTTTCTGGCCATCAAACATTCTTTTTGACCTTTGGTCTCTGCGTCTGTCTGCCCGTCTGTCTGTCCATCCGCCCATCTCCGTGGCCAGACATCAAAAAAGCCAACTTTGTCCTCCACCCAGTTCAAAAGTCACTCCTCTTTCATCCAGTTCAAGAATGTGGTCCCCCTTCTTTTTTTTTGACAGAGGCTTCATCAAACAGCGTGGCCGTATCAAAGCGGCGCCTCGTTTAACTCATCCTGGATCTCATCTGACCTTCTCGGCGCTCATCTATCGGGGGGGGGGGGGGGGGGCACTCCTTTTGAAGGAAGAAGGAACCGACACTTTTCGCGTTTGTTAACAAATTAGAAAATAAAAATAAAAAAACAACGGGAGAAGTGGACCCCCCCCCCCCCCCCCCCCCCCGACGTCTTTGGGAGAGCGCTGAGCGGGGCACCGCACTCTGGGTGGATGCCGGGGGGCGGGGGAGCCGCGCAAACTTTGATGCCGGCGAGGAACAGGAAGCCGGTTTCTTCGGGCTCCGCGGAGGGCTCAGAGCATTACGTATTGAGGAATGGAAATTCAATCGGTGCTCCCTTTGGAGCGCAGCTCGGTGTAGTTTACAGCTCGCACGTCGACATGAGTGTGTGTGTGCATGTGTGTTTGCGTGCGTGCGTGCGTGTGTGTGTGTGTGTGTGTGTGTGTGTGTGTGTGTGTGTGTGTGTACCGTGAGCCCTGACTCTCCTATTGCCTTTACAAGGGAGCCCAGGGGCAGAGCAGAACAATGAAATGGCAGCACATCAGACAGCTACTCATGCGATGCACCAGAGAGACCCAAAGCGAAAAGCAAGGCAGACTCGGTAACTTTTCCACTGGAGCCGTTTTATCTGGCTAACACCACGTTCAGGGGCTTTAGACCTACTGCACCACAGGTCTTTCAGAATTCAATGTTTAATATGACCCCATTGCAGCATCTACATGGGTGTGTGTGGGTGTGTGTGTGTGTGTGTGTGTGTGTGGGTACCTCGTCTCCCAGGGTACACAGTGGGGTGGTATTCGTAGTAGAGGTCCGGGTGGTCCAGGTCACCAAAGGGCTCCATCTCCATCTCAGCATTTTGGAACAGGCTGAGCTTGGTGAGCAGGGCCAGGCGCACAAACCACAGCTGAAACACACACACACGCGCACAACCACACACACGCGTGTTAATATAAAGCTGACCTTAGTATTGGGTTGCGTGTCTCTGTGTGTGCGTGGTATCCTCTGTGTCTTCCTCTTCCAGACTTCTGTGGGTGCAGCTGTTGCTCTCCGTGGGTAGTGCTGCCCTCTGTCTGTCATCCAGTGTGTGTGTGTGTGTGTGTGTGTGCGTGTGTTTGTTTGTATGTGTGTAAGACCTTGTTTCAGCCAACCTCTGTGTTCTTGAGTCTAATGTTTGCAGGCAGCTCCTGGCTTCAACCTCCTACCAGCCCTTAACACCCACACACACACACACACACACACACACACACACTGAACTGCAGTTCTACAAGCTGGTGGGACAAGACATCATACACCGGGTTAGCTAAGTCCATGACAAAAACAAAACACAAGACAACACACACACACACACACACACACACACACACACACACACACACACACACACACACACACACACACACACCTGTAGTGAGTCGGTGGTGTGGTTGGAGGGCTGGCCACATTTTCCGTATCCCTGACCGTGAGTCGTCAACAGTCTCCCTGTTAGATCCACCGCAGCCCGCCAGTTCTTAGTGCTCTGGAGGGAGACAAGACACACACACACACGCACGCGCGCACACACACGCACTTTAAAACTGCAGTACAGCAACAAGCCTAAGGTTTGGCTAACCAGCACGAACATTAAGAGCGTGTTGGTATGGTTTGTGTGCGTGCCTGTCTACCGCGTTAAAACTGCTGCACGAGGCAGGTGCTTTAAGGCAAGGTTAGGGAAAAGGCACGAGCATGCAGACAGACAGCCACACACACACACACACACACACACACACACACACACACACACAGGTAACAGCTGCTTCCACAGGAGGTGGTAGGTACATGGGGGACAGTAGAGGAAGGAGGGGGGGGGGGGGTTTGTAAAGTCAAGTCACCCCATCAGTGAGGATGACAAGGTCAGCCCTGCGATTGGGCTCTGACTGCAACGCCATTCATCTTAGCCAGGAGGCTAATTAGGCAGAGAGAAGCCCCACACACACACAGATACACACACACACACACACACACACACACACACACACACACACACACACACACACACAGATATGAACTCCACCTCGCTCCAACTCCTGCCGTTTCCATCTTTTTCTACTGTTGACACCACCCTCTACGGCTCCCTTTTCCCCGCTATGTGCTTGCTCCATGGTTTCCGCCTCGCTCCCCGGCTCCCCGGCTCCACGCTCTCCTGGAACACGCGCGTGTCCTCGCGCCTCTCCCTTTGTCTTCCACCCTGGCTGTCTGCTCCCTCGTCCCCTCCCCTCCCCCTTGCTTTCCCTCGCCTGATCGCACCCAATACGGCACTGCTTCCCGCCTCACCCACCGAGCCTCCGTCCCCCTCACTCCCTTCCTCTCTCTCTCTCTCTCTCTCTCATCCTCTCCCCCATGACAGTGGACCCGGCGTCTCTAAATCTTCATTAGGGGGTGAAATGAAGCAGAGAACGAGAGGCAGGCCAGAGAGGCAGAAGCAGCTGCAGGCCTGTCCCCACGCCACCCCCCGCCACCCCACCCCCCCCGGCCCGGCACAGCCTGGGTCCGCTGGGGCCGTGCTCAGCACTGTGTCCACTGAGGGGGCTTGGCAGCACCAGTGACGCAGGGAGGAGCCGCAGAGGCTTTCCCTGCTCCGACGGGAAGCTCAAACCCGAACAGGATACGGAGGAAAAGGCGGCGAGCCGGGCTCGGAGGAACGCGCCGGATATGGACACAGACAATAAGAGGCATCAGAGCGGTCCCCTCCCCAGCGCTCCACACTAACACGCCGGTCTGTGCTGACTGACTGGGCTGCACTCTAGCCGGTCTGTGCTGACTGACTGGGCTGGACTCTAGCCGGTCTGTGCTGACTGACTGGGCTGCACTCTAGCCGGTCTGTGCTGACTGACTGGGCTGGACTCTAGCCGGTCTGTGCTGAAGCCAGTGGCATAACCCCACGACAAAGCAGCAGTCTCTGAGCTGGAGGAGAGTGAGGCGAGCCGCAGGCGTGCGGCCCCGCATACCAAACACCACACATCCTCATCAGCAGCCTTCACCCAGGTGTAACTCATTTCAATTAGGAACGGAGGAGGTGGGAGAGTGAGGGGGAAAAAAATAAATAAAACAATCGACGGATATATGGAACGATTAATAATTTAGCGCCGCTCAAATTTCTCTGCAATAAGACATAATCAGATCTCGCTCCCCCCCCCCCCCCCACCAAATCAAATGAGGAGGCATGGAAGCGGCCGTGATTTATTGCGGCCGTTATTAAATGAGGTGCCCGAGGACGGCGTAGTGTGTTGTTGCTGGCCAGACGTTTAATCCCGGGAGCTGAAGAGACAGCGACGGTCCGCCAGCGCTTGGAACGGCGCGCTCACACAACGCCCAGCACGCTGACCCTTGGCACCGGCCAGGGGGGTCCTTCTCCCCGCTAACTCTCTCCACGGCCGCGGAGTGGCTGGGCGGCTTGCCTGCCTGGACGTGTGTGCCTGATTAGCGAACGAGATTCCACAGCACAGGTCAACAGCCCTCGACCGGCCTCCTCTCGGCATTCACCGCGCGACGCCGAGAGGATTTGATAATACCCTTTTCTTTTGAGCGCGCGCACGCACACACACACACACGCACGCACGCACGCACGCACGCACGCACGCACGTCAGCCTGCGTTTTGGGATAGCGATGAGGTTTAAAAAAGGGGTGAGGATTGTGTTGAAGATCACAAGTTCAGCGCGACTTGTCTTTGGTGAGTGGAGGCACAAGACAAAAAAGAGGATAAAAAAGCAGCAGCAGCTCTGCAAATGAAGGCAGCAAACGCCCACGCTGGGTGGTCTCGCGAGACGCCGAGCCTCCAGCCAAAGGAGACTAAAAAGGCTGCCTCGTCCCGCTTTGGTTAAATCACTAAGCCCTTATGCCACTTCAATTTAGCCCCAGTGTTTTGAATTACGCAGAGAGGGGAGGAAACAAAACAAAACATTAGCATTATGCAAAGCGCCGCAACGTCAGTCGCTAGGAGAGTCTCTGGCTTCCCTTTGATGGCTCCGTAGCTTAATGCCCATGAGAACCGACTCGTGGGTCCGGGCGGGACCGCTGAGGGCTTTGCCCCCCCAAGCCAAGCGGATGGATGGGTCCAAACGGGAGCTTCAGACGGAGGGCGTTTAGGGTCCCCACGGGCGACCGCTGATCTCTTCTAACAACATTCATGATTGCCCACTTAAAGCACCGAGAAAACAAAATGGGAGTTGAGTGGCCGAATGCAAACTGTAATTCTCCAGCTAGCTAGAGGCTCCAGCCAACCCTCCTATGGAAGTCTTTGCCAATGACACCCTGGTGGGGGACATGAATGGAGTTTTCAGAATAAGTTGTTTAGGGTCAGTTTGCTTGTCCAGTGTGAATGCATCGAGTTCATTTGACTCATGCATCCTAAAACTGACACTGGTTGTTCAATAAGTTAACTCTTAGCCAAGCAACAACAAAGTGGAAACAAATC
>JAPMUY010007416.1:377500-385000 GCA_026901105.3 Galaxias olidus | reverse complement strand
TGCCGTCTTCAAGGGGAGTGATGAAGGAGTCTCCTCCCAGATCGATACTCTCCTCCTGGAAGAGCACCTCTGAGGAGTGCGGTTGGGCAGATGTTAGTTCTTGGTGGAATAGGGCTGGAGCAGGGGCTTCACAGGTAGCATCGTCCACATCACCAGTTATGTCCAGGTTGACTGGCCTTTGGACGGGGGCTTCGTTGTTGTTCTCCATCTTGCTGCGTTTTTATAAAGAGGGTAACAAAGACTGTGTGTAATAATCAGTACTAAAGCCAGGTTATACATTTAAGACAGAAGTGTGTGTTGATTATGATTTGTGTAGCTTTTATAAATAGCTTTATCCTACTGACACATAAGATAAGTTTAACTCAACTCATTGTAAATGATGGAAGGGAATCAATAAGGGTCAAAAATAGGCTAAAAATGTTTAGCCATGTATTCTACACTATAACAGTTGCTGTTAAATTATAAGTAGGTTCAAAATAACATTTATTTGCAACTATGTTTCCATTTCCGGATAAATGTTGGTAAAATACTGATGTTGTTCAAGTTAGCTTGTAATAGCTGACGTTAACGCATTAACGTTACGAGCGCTAAGTCAGCGCTAGCTATCTAGAGAGTATGTGCTAACGTTATTAATCCAAGGGTTATGCTTCAAAGCTCTAGTCTAAACTACGTAATACACACCACTAACCCAAACATTTAGACAATCAGATATTTACACATCCTCTGCAGAAACAGAAAAGGCGACGATGCTTAGCTTACCTGTGCTAGAGATTTGACAGCTAAGACAACACTACGCCTGCGTGAATCTACCAGGAAGACAAATGTACGGTCCTTAGCATAGGACAAATTTCATAGATTACTCACAAAATTGTATTCCCCAAAGGTTTGCGTATTTTAACAGTAAAAACACTTTCCAGTTGTGGGATTTTACACATTTTGCGTACGCTTCGTACGTATATTTCTGTCGCTTGCGGTAGTGCTACAGCATTTTCTGAGGTGATGGATACAATTATTAGCTAAAGATTGCTGGTGTTTCAAGCAAAACAACACTCTCGTGGAAGTAAATAAAAAAGCAGATTTTACCTTACGTCGGAAATGGAGGACGATGCTCCTGTGATATATGGTCTTGAATTTCAGGCAAGTACTTGCAATTCATTGCAACCTAAGGTAGTCAGTCTTCGTTTCAATGTTCGCTAGCAGGCTTTCTAGCTAACTGTGAACAGCTGCATTTCCTAGTGTTTATTCCATAATATGCCAGTGTAATTGTTCATAACATTACAAAAAAGAAGACCATAAATGATTAAACACAAAGTTAACTTGTAGCACCCAGTTGCTATTCAATTTAGTTATTTTTATGTTCTAGTGCTGTTCTGTGGTGTTGACTTTATAACCATATCAATACAATATGCTCTTAATTTTTGGAAACTTTACAGGCCCGTGCCCTTACCGCACAAGCAGCTGAAACAGATGCCATTCGTTTCCTCGTGGGCACACAATCACTGAAATTTGATAACCAGGTAATGACACAACTCAGAAATGTAGGCTATACACTCTAAGGTTACATGCATGTTTATGTAGGGGTGAGTTGTGATAACTAGTGACATCCCAATTAAGCCGTTTTGTTTGCCATTGTTAATTAGTTTGCTCATTAGTTTTCCCAGAAAATACTACATCACTGGTTTTACACACTCATACACCTGTCTAAACCAAACAACAACATTCATTTGCTAATGATACATGAGCACAATGGTAAACTCTGTCATGTGTTAAATATCGAAATGTTCTGTAGAGGTTCTCAAATGTACTTTGTCAGCACCATCTATTCCAAATAAATACCATACATTCCGCAACATTGGTTACCAAGCTAATATTGACATTAAATGATCACACTGGTATCAAGTTAAAAGGTATTTGAAGGTGTGTGCTTCTGCAGCTCTTGTCATACAGTGATCTGTGGTGCAGAGGTCTAGAAATGTGCACATCTGCATATTAGCATAACTATTCAAGGCGAACATTTTCTGATATTGTGTCAGTTCTTACACTTATCGAAGGAACCTCAAATTTTTTGTTCTCTTGTTTGAATATTTCAATGAAGAATGTGTAAATTATCTGCCAACTTATTTATTTATTATTTATATATTTCTGGTAGTTTGTGTTTGCTTCTCTCTCTATAGTGCAATAAAATAACAAAACCTAATTGAGGTATTGAATTATTTTTATTCATTCTCCTGAATATCGCCAAGTTCGCCACCAAATTAAGCAATGCGGATTATGTAGGTTCAATCAGAAAACCTTGACCACTAATGTAGATATTAAGTCAACTCCTTACATATTGTCATGACCCGTAAGGAGTACTGATGACACAGGTAGATTATATTTTCGCAATATCAGACATTGTTCGTCTTGATAAGTAAACCAGATATACCAATTGTCAGGTTTCTATACACCAAATTGCATTCTTCTGAAATATTTACTCAATAATACTCAACAGCTGCAAGCACAGCAATATACTTCAGGAAGTCTTCAGGACATTTCTGCTTGTTCCACAGCTTCTTTGGAAATTCTGAATGCTGGTGGAGAGGTTACGTTTCAAAACACAGACTGACTTTGGATTTCATTTTGGTGGAAAAATAAGGATCTGTGTTCTACCATAGACACAATCGGCCATGGTCCAATTTATGTTTGGAAACCAAATAAATTATGCATTAAGCCTATTTTAAGTTGTGTTGCCTAATTACTGTATGTTGTAGCCGAGGGTTGCCTTGCCTAATTAGCATATATTTTGGTTACCTGTGATGAGGAATCCTTGACTACCTTTTAGCACAGACTACCTTTTACTCCATACTGTGGTCTGAATGCATGTACGTGTGGAAAAAAAATAGTTTCTGGCTATAAAGACTGGGTCATAGGTGTATCTCTTTCGGTACGAGCACAGCCCGGTGGTTTTGTCCTAGTTATTTGACGGTATTCAATCCATTCTAATTTTATCCGGAGCTGTCTGTGTGTCTGCCTTTGTGTCTGTGTGTATGTGCCTTCCGCCTTGACGAGGTCATCTCAGACAGATGACAGAAACAGTTGGCTCTGAATGAGGTTAGAAATAATTAGCTCTCTTATGGAGTGGAAAACAGGAGGGGGAGAGAGAGAGAGAGAGAGAGAGAGAGACACGTCTGCCTTGAAAGAGGCATCTTTTTTGGCAGCGGTCGGTGAGAATTTGATCGGGCACTGGTTCCAGCTACAGTACAGAGCCTTCCAGTTCTCGCCTACATATCTTGGATTTTTGGACCGGTGTGTTGTGGATCTATCTCCATACCTCTGGCATTACAGCATGGTGATATCCTATTGCTGGCACTCTCCTCCACCAATTAACACAGCCAGCGTGGCGTCGGCAAGTTAAACGTAGTCTGTGCCTTTTGAGATATGTGGGCCCGCTGCCTTTCTGATCCTCAGCCACACACCGCTTAGCCCGCGTGGCCGTAGTCCTCCCGGCCGACCCGCCTTCCGTTGGGCATAACGCGGGGCTCAAAGTGTCTCTCACAGCTCGCCGAGCACCTCTCCAGCCCCTCCGAGACCAATAAGGGGAATGACAGATCGGCCGGAGCAGCGGCGTGGCATTAAAGGGTACTAACGAGATAAAGCGCCTCCGCTTGGCACCTCTCGGCCCGCTCCCGACTCCTCTGCCCCGCTTACTGTCATCCCCATGGCTAAAGAGCTTTTCACCGAGCGGCCCCAGAGTGGAGGCCATGAGCCAGCTCATTTTGATCCCCTCCCTAACGCCCCGCCGCCCCTCCCCCTCCACACCCTCCACCACCCCGGTCTCGCTTCCCCGGCTCTCTTCTTCACGTAATTAAAAGAGCTGGGAAGGGAGCCCAAGTGGCTGCGAGCGATGAGTCACTCCCCAGGCCCAGAATAACTGTGGATAAATCACCCTGGGGAGGTAGGGGTGGTGGTGGTGAGGGGGGGGGGACTTCTCTCCCCTCAGACCTCGGTTCATTCAGGGCCCCTATTACCGGCCCTCCTCTTTCCCTCCAATTACCCTGTCCCAGCAGCCAAATTTATTTGTATGGCTCCCCTCCATAAAATTATAACTTTGCGTAATAATTTGCAGCTCGATGTGGTCCGGCCCAAGGTTAATGGCAGCCTCCCTGACTTTGAGGCAGCTGAAGGATGCCGTGGCTGCCACTCTCCGGCTCCCCTCCCCTCCTCTCGGCCCTGTAAAGGGGAGAGCGTGGCGCGGGGGGACGTGGAGGGGACTGGCTGGAGTTATTGTCCGCTGCAACCCTATTAACCGTCCCCCTAGGTGCCGTTAAGAGTCCTCTCCTAGGAGTGACCACTGTTAATAGTCGTATCAACCCTCGGGCGCGCCCCTTTTACCGTGCTTCAGGAGAGGCTCCAGACCTAAAAGGGTGTTCCATCTAAACAAATTAAAGCCTTTATTGGGAAGAGGGGGGAGGGGCGGGATCAAAGTTGTCAGCCAAATGCTTGAGCAAAGAAAGTTTCAATTTGTTTTTTTGTTGTTGTTGTTGTTTGTTTGTGTTGCTGAACTCACTGTGATTAAATTGTCACACATCAATCATGGCTATGTGCAATGGTTTTGCTAGCTTATAATCAGGGGTGGAATACCACTACGCTAGCTACATAATTATCCTCTCTAAAGTGAGTGTGAATGCCGGCGAAAGGCGATAAGTGTAGAGAGGACAGACAAATAGCCAGCATCCATTGTAAATCCATCTCATTATCAGATAATGTTATTGTTCTTATTTTTACTTTTAGTATAACAGTGTGTTGTATTATTTCTCAATTATCTGGGAGTCAGACAAAAATGTCTTAAGGGCGACCAAATAAGTTTGCTGTTGATTTATTTTATTGAACATTAATTTCTCTGCCTTATCCCCCCACATGTACAAAGCAGAGGAAATGCTATGAGTTTAACGCCAGTTCTAAAAGAGTTGTCTTAATCGTCTCTTTGAAGGCAAAATCAAGACGGAAAAACGCTGCGTGCGTGTGAAGTTGAAAAGAAATCCAAAGTGATGCGGGCATTAGAGATCGCATTCGCTGTCATATTAAAGAGGACGGGAACCTTTATTTTCCCGGGACAAAGTGAGGGGTGCTTTGAACTGCTGCGGGCGCCTGTGGAGAGATGAGAGCAGAGGCGCACTTTCTTCTCGCTCCATCCTCGTCCTCACGGCTCTCTCCTTCTCTCCCTCCCCCCCCCACCGTCTCTCCGTCCTCCCCCCTTCTTTTGCCTCCCTTCCTCCAGATCCACATCATTGACTTTGATGACGAGAATAACATCATTAATAAGAACGTCCTCCTGCACCAAGCCGGAGAGATATGGCACATCAGCGCCAGCCCAGCGGACAAGGCCGTGCTCGCCACATGCTACAACAAGAGTGAGAGCGCACGCAGGGCACCCTGTTGTCCTTCACACGTGTCACGTTGTCCTCTCTGACGCAGTGGCTTTGCCCTCTCTGGCTGTCCCACTACATGTCTGTCTGCTCTCTCTTACTGGAGTCTCTCTCTCTGTTTCTCTCTCTCTCGCTCTCTCTCTCTCTCTCGCTCTCTCTCTCGCTCTCTCTCTCTCGTATTTTTCTATCTTAACCTAGTCCTATTCACCCTTTTTATGGGTCCAAGCTCTTAATTAAGCAGGTCTTTAAGAGGGGATCAATAAGTCTAGTGGTCATCTCTGGAGGTCCGCCATTATATCTATATCCATATAGTCGATCAGTCCAGATCAATACGGAAGTGGACTGGATTTCCCTCAAGAGAAATGGTCCACGCCAGATACAGCGTGGGGGCTTTATATGAAAGGTCCATGCAACAGCTAACGTGTCATGAAGGAATTGTTTTTTCCCCCGTTAATATTATAACACCACACGATATCTATGACGTTTTAGTTGACAGACTTCTCTGCTCATCAGTGTGGTGGAGCGAAGCTGATCGAGGTAGCTACCTCCTCCCCTTAACCTGACCTTCTCCACCTACCCAACGTTCCACGCTAGCTTTAATTAACGTTACATAACCCACATCACATCCCTCCCGCTTCCCACGCTGGCCGGCGGAACGAGTGGTAAGCCAGCCAATGGAACATGGCGAATCAGGAATGCGAGTCTTGACGTCGCCGCGCCTCCGTGTGACGAGCGGCCCGGGGGTCAGGAGATAGCCGGGGGACCCGCTGCGCCGCGACCCGAGTTCCCTTTGGGGCCCGGTGGCGTGTCGCTGCGAGCGGCGTGAGACACGGCAGAGCCGGAGAGCCGGCCCCCGGTGGCGTGGGATCCACAGCGCGTCAGTCAGAGTTCAGAGTTCAGAGGAGAGAAACCTAATTACCCACGGCCTCCCGTGTCACGGAGCGGCAGAGTGCATCGTGTGTGTGTGTGTGTGTGTGTGTGTGTGTGTGTGTGTGTGTGTGTGTGTGTGTGTGTGTGTGTGTGTGTGTGTGTGTGTGTGTGTGTGTGTGTGTGTGTGTGTGTGTGTGTGTGTGTTCTGGTCTTGGCTGTCACTGGAGTCGACAGCCATGTCAGTGAGGCAGACAGGCATGGGAGGCTGGCGCAGAGGGCAAGAGAGGCCTCTAGGGGGAGTAGACACCAGTCTGTAGCTGAGAAGTCTCTCTCTCTCTCGCTCTCTCTCTCTCTCTCGCTCTCTCTCTCTCTGTGTCTCTCTCTCCCCCTCTCTGTCTGTTCCTGCTGAGTGTGTCTCTGTTGGAGGGGTGCCTGTGTGTGCCTCTCATGTCAGCTCGGCTCTACATGCTTCAGTTCACAGCATGACAGCTACACTAGCCGGGGCTGCAGCCCTGCCGCTCCACTCCCGGACTGTCAGCGCCGTCACGAGCTCCACTCCACTCCAACGTCCGTCCGTCCGTCCTCTACAAATATCAGGGAAACTGACAAGACGTCGGCCAGGAGACCTGGACTTTGGCTGCCTTTTCAGTCCTCCGTTATAAGCGTGTTTACATATGTTTTCTATATTTTGAACAGGTCGTCTGAGGCCTGGTGTGTGGCCCGCTCTACATGTCTGACTCCAGCCTTGCGTGTGTGTTCCCCCCCCCCCCACCCCCTCCAGCCAGTGAAAGCCGCGTGGTGTCGCGTGCGGCCGTGTGGCGCATGCCCCCCGAGTGGGAGTCGGGCAGCCAGGACTCCCCCGACGACTCCTCCCACAACCCCCAGACCCTGGAGCTCCTCTGTCACCTGGACAACAGCGCCTACGGCAACGCCGCCTGGTAGGTGAACGCGCCTGCACAGTGGGTCGCGGAGTGTCGAGGGAAGCCACGCTTCTTCCCGATCGCCGGTGGTGTCCCTGTGTGTGCGGCCTTTCACGACTCTCTCTCTCTCTCTCTCTCTCTCTCTCTCTCTCTCTCCTCCCCCCGCCCCGCTCGTCTTTCGTCTCTCTCCCCCGTTCGCTTCCATCCGTCACTGCCTCCCTCTCTCCTCTCCTCTCTCTCCTAGGTTTCTATCCCTCCCCCCTCCCCATCTTCCTCGGTCGCCACGCCGTCTACCTTCATCATCT
>JAPMUY010007416.1:362500-365000 GCA_026901105.3 Galaxias olidus | reverse complement strand
TTTTAATTAGCGCGTTAATTGCGTAATAGGATCAGCGGGTGGCTCGCTCGCACGCTGGCTGGTGGTAGGCGCAGCAGAAATGGAGAGAGATGACCGCAAGGAGAGAGAGAGAGAGAAAAGGAAGGAAGAGCGAGGCGAGGAGAAGAGACCAGGGGAAGGGAGAGATAGACATGAGTGAGATCTTAAAAAGGTGCTTCCTGGTCGACGGCTCTGACCTCCCCTTTCCCGCGGTCTCCCTCAGTCCATGTTCCTGTCTAACCTCAACCTGTCAGTCCGTCTCGGAGAAGCCCCGCGTGGCGTTTCAGTCTGGGGGTGTTTCTGCACGTCAGAGACGTCTTAGCGTTGGGTTCGATTCATCATCTCTGTCCATGTTCCTCTCATCCTCATCCTCATTTCTCCTTGCTGTCTTTGTTGTAGTTTGATGAGCTTCCTCCTTCATGCTGTCGTTCACACTCACTCCACTACTGTGTGTGTGTGTGTGCGTGTGTGTTCTTCCTCATAATACCTACTCCCCCCCCCCCCCCCCCCCCCCCCCCCCCCCCCCCCCACCCCCTGCAGTCAGACGTACTGCATAGAGAACGCCCATGGTCAGCTGGTGCGGGACCTGGACTTCAACCCCAACAAGCAGTACTACCTGGCCAGCTGTGGGGACGACTGCAAGGTCAAGTTCTGGGACGTCCGCAACATCGGCGAGCCCGTCAAGAGCCTGGAGGAGCACTCGCACTGGTGGGTGCCGCTCACTCACTCGCTCTCTCGTTCTCTCTCTCACACACACACACACACACACTCTCTCTTTCTTAACTTGTACTCACTCCGAGTAGACAAAGTACTAGTACATTCCATGTCCACACCCCCCACCCTCCTTTCTAAAAGGCCTGGTTTGACCCGTCGATTCGGCAGTGTTCTTCTCTGTGGGCTGGCAGGCCTCCAGACAGCCGCTCAGAGCCCAGGCAGCGCTGCCCCCGTCCCCCTTAGACAAGGGGACGTGAGGCACTGGTCTGGATCTCCCCGTGCCGTGGTCCAGTGGAGACTGCCCTCTCTGTCTGAACCCTGCTGCAGTGATGAAGTCAGGGGGACGGGGGGTCAGCCAGGACCGGCCCGCAGCCACACTCTGCTGCCTGCCTCTGCCCCCCCCTCCACTGCAGGGTACAGGGCTACGCAGCCAGCGGAACATGGTGTTCCCTTACTGCAGCTTCTAGGCTCTCTGTGAATCTGTGTGTGTGTGTGTGTGTGTGTGTGTGTGTGTGTGTGTGTGTGTGTGTGTGTGTGTGTGTGTGTGTGTGTGTGTGTGTGTGTGTGTGTGTGTGTGTGTGTGTGTGTGTGTGTGTGTGTGTGTGTGTGTGTGTGTGTGTGCTTTGCAACCGTGCGTACCCCCCCTAGTTTCACTGAGTGAGCTGAATAGATAATCACCGCGTGTGTCAGCCAAACTGGTCTACAGCCACGGCACACTCAAACACACACACACACACACAGTCACACACACACACACACACACATAGTCACACACACACGTAGCTACCTGCTCCTGCCCACATTAACACCTTCTCTGGCACACACAATGACCTTGCTAACAGATGTACACACACAGGGCAAACACACACTGATGCCCTCACGTACATACCGGCATGCAATCTCACACACACACACACACACGATCTGGTGAAAAGAGATAGACTTGTCAGACGTATCCATAATGGGAGATAGCTGCAGATTCTATCTTTTTTTTGCTGATAGGAGCTACTAGTGGGGGGTGTTGTGTGTGTGTGTGTGTGTGTGTGTGTGTGTGTGTGTGTGTGTGTGTGTGTGCGCGTGTGCGGGCGCAATTGTGTGTCCGCTTATCTGTGTGCAGTTGTGGCAATGTGTGTGTTTGGCTGCCTGCCTGTGTGTGTGTGTGTGTGTGTGTGTGTGTGTGTGTGTGTTTGTGTTTCAGGGCGCAGGCGGCATAGGGCCCCAGGGCGTGGGGTATTGGGGACTATTTTCTAGCAGGGAAGCGGATTAGCCGAGCGAGGGGAGCGTCATGGCTGAGGCAGATTCTCTGTCAACAACCCCAGTTATCCCTCAATCCCTCTCCGTAAGGAGCAGGAGCCTCTTCTGAGCTCTGCCCTAGGCTAGGACAGGGAGGGAGGGAGGGAGGGAGGGAGGGAGGGAGAGAGAGACAGACAGACGGAGAGAAGCAGAGGACTGAGAGAAGGAGCCAGATAGATGGAGTGAGTGAGTGAGTTTAGAGTAATCATCTCCACTGTGCCGTAAGCACAAACGTGGCTGGGCAGGCATCAGCCCTCAGACGCCCGTGGCAGAGCGTCTCAATTATAGGCACGCTGTGTTTCAGCCGCCATGCTGCCCTGTACTGTCTGCGTGCACGCTACTTACCTGCGAGTGTTTGGCGCTCGTGCAGTCTGTCCCCGCGCGTTTTGGTTTTCCGCTCACCGTGTGCGTGTATGTGTGTGTGCGCGTGCGCGTGCGTGTGCGTACGCGTGTGTGTGTGTGCGGCCCTCAGGGT
>JAPMUY010007416.1:317500-360000 GCA_026901105.3 Galaxias olidus | reverse complement strand
GTTGACATGGGTACTGGTGTGTGAAGTGGAGGGAGGGGGAACGCTGACGTGTGTGTGTGTAGGTGGAGGTTGCGACAGAATGCACTGTAGGCTGTGCAGCACAGCGAGGTGGAACGGTAGTTGGTAGTGGACAAACACGGCCGACTGATCGATCAGCAGCTCCCCTTCAACGATGTTTATCTTTTAATTTCACAATAAATATTGAAGAGGCCATCGATTGATTCGTCCGCTTGGTATTCCTGAGCGTGTCTCCTATTAACCATATTAATGATGGCCCGGTAACTAAACAAATTAAAACTTAAGTATGATCCATTGATATTCAATATACAATTACTACCCCGGGAGAGCAGAAGTGCTGACGAGGCGAGCGACGGAAATCCTCCCGGCCGCTGCGTGCGACGGTTTGGATGACCACAGGCCACGTCACCCCGTGGTTTCCGCGCTGCGCGGCCAACAACGACCTGTGATGGCGGTGATTCAGGAAGTGATGGGGCGTGTGTGTGTGTGTTTTCCTGTTTCGAGCTGTAAACATCAGTGGGACGGCCCCGGGTCGCTGAATCATGCCTTGGCGTGACTCGTCCCTCACGTCCGGAGCCTTTTCCCCCTCGTCCCTCACGTCCGGAGCCTTTTCCCCCTCGTCCCTCACGTCCGGAGCCTTTTCCCCGTGAGTTAGACTGCCACCGCTGTCGAGTTTGGCCGTGTCGGGCAGGCAGTGTGCCAGAGGAACAATCATCGGCAGGTCACGACCTACATGACCTGGCACCTACCTTATAATAACTTGTTTTATTGGTTTGGTTATGTGGTATATGTGCCTGACAGAGTGCATGTCCATAGGGAAATTGAGGGTGAATTAGTACTGAGCAAGGTAAACAAGTACATTACTGAGGATCGCTCACGTCCTCACAACAGCCTCATGGTATTGTTAGGATGTAATTCCTCCTCATCTGCAGCAGTCTCCTCCTCCTCATTGTCCTCCATCACATGCTGTGCTACGAGGGTAAGCAGCCCCAGCATGCGACGCATTGCAAATAGCCTACCCTAAATATCGAATTATTTACATTTTTACCGTTCTTCTCAATCTACAAATAATGTTTTGTGTTTCATTAAAGATAACTCTGTCACCAATTAAATGTAATATAAATCTGTATGTGTTGGTCTGACTTTTTAGAGTTCTGGTTGTTTGTTGATTTACTACATCAGTACTGATCAGTTTCTTCATAGCAGGCATCTTGTCTGTCAATAGTTTATATCAACAAGAGTAGCTTGTCCTGTTTATCATCGTTTTGTAAAAAAATTTATGCCAATTTCAAAATAAATATAAACATATACTATATATATATATACAGTATATATATATATATATATATATATATATTTGCTGCGTTAGCATGGTTTACGTCTATGCCTCATGTAAATGATCTCTACCATATTTCTTATTTCTTAGAATTCCTAGGAAGCACACTACCATCTCACTTCGGTTTCTCCTTAATATTTACTTTTTAAGTATAAATGTAAAGTACACTATATTTCTCAGACATGTTTGCATAAATGTTTTAAATAGCAATAATCTTACCTTTGGGCATGAGTGTGCGGTCCTTTGAGGGTGGAAGGCGGAATTGGATTCAGCTGCTGTGAAAATGAAATAAATGAAATTATATTTCATTTAATTATTTATTCATGTCTTTGGCAACCTTGGGGGAACCCAGGTGATTATTACCTTCAAGAGACTCTCATTTGCATGGGCGAAATTTGCACAAGCCCTTGAAATAAAAATGATGCACAAACAAGGCAGGGGAGAGCGAGCGAGCGGGAGAGAGAGAGAAGGAGAGAGACTGGCCGTGAATGTCTGAGGTAATAACAGGGACTCACGGGGTGGTTATGAGACCGTGTGGATTGAGTTAGGGGGAGGTTGAAGTATGTGAGGCCCAGGATGTGTCCCACACTGCAGGGTGCTGCTTGGTTTGAAGGATGCCCCCCTCCTTACCCAACCTGCTCTATGCCTGCTGTGCCGGTTGCAAGTGTGTTCTTGTCATTAGTCATCAATTTGTCCGCGGTTTTCCAGACAAACGTGACAATCTAACATAATTTTACTCACGGGACATTAGGCACTTCAAGGTAATCTACTTGGGGTATGTAAAGCTTCAAATGGGAATGTTTTGTTATTGTGGAAGGCATCACATAGACTCGACGTCTCCTTTCCCCCGGCTTTAAGGCATGCTAAATTCTCCAGCCTGTGGCTCCTTAGCAGTGGAGGCGGTGGTGAAACACCGTCCAAAGCCTTTTGATGTTGGCTCAGAGAATACAGGGATAGAGACTTCCCCTGACAAACACCCCATAGACAGAGACAAGTGCTGTGTGTCATAAGCTACTTATTTAGCATCGCTTCACCACAAGATCAGTTCTTCAGAGAGCGAGGACGGAAGATCATTTTTCAGGCACCACCTATATTTAGGGTGCGCTTCGATAAAACCCTTCTCCCCTGGTAACGCTTTTTATCCCCTATGTGAAGTGGTGTCATCCCTTGCTCTCTCACCTTGTCTCCTTCCCTCGCTCCCTCATGTTCCCTTTCGGACATGGCGTTTTGGAGTGCGCACTCAAGGTGTCAATGTTGTACAAAATGTCTTTTCAAAACCCACACCAAACAACCAACGAGCTATTTACCGCACACATTCACACACACACACACGCATTGAAACTTTAGAACACACACGTTCTCATAAATAACCCGGTGAGCGTTATATCATTAAGCTCTGCCACGGGGACTGACCTCCATTCTTGTGGGGTGAGAGGGAGCACAATGGGCGGGCGTATCTCGTCGAGGCATGTGTCCGGCTCCCCTCTCCCCACCTCATTGTTCCTCAATTACTGAACAAGCACACGGGGTGGATCTCGTGTTATTTATGGGCCTTTGTCACCACATCGCACATATAATTGCCTCTCAAAAGCTGTAATTGCGTTCATTCCTCATGTCTGCCCCGCGATAGGCCGCTGGAGCTCTCCACGCGGCGTCTCCACGGAGATTGAGGGCCGGCTGTAGTTGAAGGGCATGCGGGGTCGTACAGGTTGGCCATACTGGATTGGGGCGTTGGTGACGTACTGCCAGTGTTCGCTGGGAACTGGCTTTATGCTGGGTGGGATGTTTGAAGATGCGCTTTGAGTTTTGTTCACGGGTTATGACTGTACTTTCAATGCTCGTCTTAACGCAAATGGTGGATCACGACAACCTTGGGGGAACGTACCAACAAAAAAAAAGTGAATATTCATTGCCACAGACACAAGGCTTTACCCAGACGCCTCCAGCTCCTACAAGAGGGTTCCTGGGACCGGGGATGAAATGACGAAAAGCTTACGTTCGCGCGCCATCACCAGTGTTCTGGTAATGTGAAGTGACAGGCTTGTATGTGTTTGATCAATGGAGCACAGCTCGGGGACACGGCAGGGAGACCGGGCCCGAGCCACACTCGACCTGCCCGTCAATCACGCGCTCACTCTGCCCTGCCCAAGAATGTCACAGCAGGAAATCCATTAGAGGCAATTTAGTCACGCCGCAACACCTCAGAGCTCCTCCAAAAGCAATCAGTGCAATTGTGCATTAATTATGTATTTTCAAAACTTTGGTGATCAGAGTTGATTGTGTGGCGGCGGCCTTTCTGCTAAGTCATCGGGATGATTTACAGCTCTGCCCGTTCCGGATGTAACCGCTGACGACGAGGCAAAACATTTGAGAAAGGAGTCCGGCTCCTCCGCCAGGCCATGGGTCTGGGTCTGTGCGTGACCGCCCTGTCCTCCTCTGAACCCTGGCTGGTCCTCTGTCTGGGCTGTGTTCCGCCCTGTCCTCCTCTGAACCCTGGCTGGTCCTCTGTCTGGGCGTGACCGCCCTGTCCTCCTCTGAACCCTGGCTGGTCCTCTGTCTGTGCGTGACCGCCCTGTCCTCCTCTGAACCCTGGCTGGTCCTCTGTCTGGGCTGTGTTCTGCCTCAACGTGTCTGACGTGTCAGGCTCCCTCTAATACTCACGGGAACTCCCTGACCCAGATCAGTCTCCTATGCCCACTTGAACACGCACACACACGCACAAACACAACTCATTATAATGTCCCCTGCCCACTTGGCCAAACATACACATACACAAATGCACTTGCGATGTTGGTCATTGACAAGATGTCAGGTGGGGAGAAAGGACGCGAGGTGACAAATAGAAGCAGTGAACCTTCTGTATCATATTTTCTCTCTCTCTCTCTTTCTCTCTCTCTCTCTCTCTCTCTCCCCGGGACGAGTGAATCCACACACACACACACACACACATGCAGACACACCGGCACATGGCACACAACGTGTTGATGTGTCAACCTCCCCACTCCAGGATGGCGCTTTTCTATGGTCTGAAAGGCGCTGAAGGTCTTTCCATTCAGAGACCCGGTTTGAAGGGCTCTCACCGCCAACTCAGCTCACTGCACAGTTCGACTTGTTAAGCTCTTCTTACACGCATCCCGTTCCATTCAGTGGCCTGCTGTGCCGTTGGTGCAGCAATTGGACAGAGTCCGGTTCAAAAGTAGCCTCTCGTCGCGGTGAATTGTACCGGTCGCCAATTCTTTTCCTAACTGAAAATGCAATCAGACTCCATTATTTTGGGGCCTATTATACTGCTCTTTAAGACATTTCAAAAGGGCTATCAAAAGCCAAGACTTACTGTGTACGAAAGAGTGAGTGTCTTTTTGCTCAGCACCACAGGAGGAGACTTTGTAAGTGACGATTCTAACAGAACGTGCGCTATGTAAGAGCTAAGTAACGTTTGCTCCGTTACACAATCATGTTTTTCTACAAGTTAACTTGCCATTCATTTGTATACATAAATGTATTCAAACTATCTCATGGGATATTGTGAAATTGTCCTCTGCCTTCAGCATCCACTTATCCCCAGTATTTACCATGAGTTTTTATTCTCTTCTATTGATGCCATGCATATTTAACCCTAATTATCACTAATTAATATTTGATAGAATGCATGATCAAAATCATGGAAATGCAGGTCCTCACTGTATATACCGTATATTCCATTGGAAGGAGATCTGTGCGAGCACGCTCGATCTGCCTCATGTGTTGTGGTGACAAGCGTTTGACCGTCCCCGTTTGATCTGTCAGTGCGGCCTCCTGAGGCCCCACACCGTGTTCTCTCTCTTTTTAAATCTGTCGTTCCCTTCTCCCGTGTTTCCCATTGTCCTTCTTTTCCCATTCCAACTTTCTATCTTTTCTCTCCCTCTCTCTCTCTCAGACACACACAGAGGCGTAAAGCACCCCCCCCCCCCCCCCCCCCCCCGCCTCTGCTACAACAATGAATTAGTATTACCGCTATCAAAAGCCCGTGTGAGCTCCATTCATAGCCTGCGACAATCTACTCTTTTTGGTATAGGCTTTATCTGCTGGGGCTTGTGTGTGTGTGTGTGTGTGTGTGTGTGTGTGTGTGTGTGTGTGTGTGTGTGTGTGTGTGTGTGTGTGTGTGTGTGTGTGTGTGTGTGTGCACGTGTATGTGTGTGCGTGTGTGTGTGTGTGTGTGTGTGTGTGTGTGTGTGTGTGTGTGTGTGTGTGTGTGTGAATGCCTGCCTGCTATAATAAGCCTCCTCCTCTCCCCTTTACTTCCCCCTCCCTCCAGTTCCACTTTCTCAGCGTTGCGGGTGGAGAAGGAGGAAGTGACCTATATAGGCAGCCTCTCTCTCTCTCTCTCTCTCTCTCTCTCTCTCTCTCTCTCTCTCTCTCTCTCTCGCTCCTTTTCCCCCGTCTCTCTCTCTCTCCATCTTTCTCCAGTCTGCTCCAGCTGCCTGCCTCCCTGCCTACTGCTGCATTTCCAGAAGAGGGGGGAGGTGGAGAGGAGGTGGGGGCGGACGGGGCTCCTATATGAATTATTCACCGGATGCCTCAACGCGACTGCCTTCAATAAACCCATCCCCCTTAATGAGTCCTAATGACAGCCACAGTGTTGAGACAATCAAAGTGTGTGTGTGTGTGTTACAGGGCCAATGTGTGTGGAGTGTGCGCATAGATGTGTAATGGAGTTTCACACTTGTGTGTGTGTGTGTGGGTGTATGAGTGTGCGTGGGTGCATGTGGAGGTGTGCGCGTCGGAGAGCAGAGCTCAGCGGTGCCTTTGCCCCGGGCTCTGCCAAAGCTGCCCAAGGTGATACTACCTGAGACTTTGAAAAGTACATGAAAGCTGAGGGCACAGCAGGGGGGCTCACAGGCTGCACCCTATGTAGGGCGGTTATGTCGAAGGCGAGATGGGAGAGCATCGCGCCTTTATCTCCGGATTGTTTTCCGAATGTGAGCGGCGCTGGAGAACGACTACACCATGCGTGGGATGTGGTCAGGACTTGTGCCGGCGTCGCTCCAGATCTGCCTGAGTTCATGCCGAGGCTGCTGGATTGTCCTCGAATGGTCCGTGATATGTTGATGCGTTTCTCCAGTGCGTCAGAGCTTTCCAAAATACCCTGTAATTGTTAGTGTCAAGCTGATAGAAAAAAAGCTTTTAAAAAAAAAAACGTTCCCAAAGCTACCTCATTTGTGAATTGCTGAGAAGAGTGAATGGTTCGCCAAGCTACACCTTGCTTGCGAATTTCTGAGCAGTGTTTTCCACCGCGGACCTGCTCGACAGCCACCCCCAGCACCAGATGCAGCCAAACCTGCGGGATAAAGCCCACACACAGGTGCCGGGGTCCAGGTTACCAGACAGCTGCGCCCCGTCTCCCGTCTGTGCTGGATGGGCACGAGCAGGTTTGCCAGCCCACGGAACTTCCGGACCCGAGCCTCCCATCTCCAAACACGCGTGGACGAGTGACAGCAGATGTTGGCTCTAAGCTGGTTGGGTTGACGCGCAGCTGTCTTCATCGAATTTTAGGGGCAGTTTTGCGGCGTTTTGTTTTCTGGGATGTTTGCGTTGTTAAGGGGGCATGCTAATAATACAGTTTTTGGTCATTATATGTGTTCAAGTCATTTTGAAAATATTGTGGAACAAGAATGAACAGCTAACGCATGAGCTGTCCTATTAGCTAATAATAAGATATGAGAACGCATGCTGAGAACAGAAGGCGTACCAAAAATGAAGAACTCCTACATGGCTCGGATATCAGTCTAAATCATGCGTTATGCTGATATCCAAATAGAAAATATGGGAGCGGGTGAATCAGATGTTTTGTGTTTGCAAATCTGAAAATATCTCAGCCTCCCAAACAAGCGCGGGGATTTGGGAGTCGACAGCTTAATAGAATGATTATTCAAATCTGGCTAATAGGGGAAATTGGAAGCGCACAGGACTGAGAGGCTTGGTTTAAAAAGCTCTGCTCAGGGGGGAATGCATTAAGCCGTGTTTCCGAGGGTTACATGTCAACAACATGCAAATGGACCCGAAAAAGGAGGTCAAATATACTGCTGCGGAGAATACAGTCCACGCACAATGCCACCTCCCTGTCTGTGCTGCGTCTCTCCTCCACCGCCAGGCCCAGTCTAAAAGCAGCCTCCTCCCTGTCTGTGCTGCCTCCATGGCCAGGCCCAGTCTAAAAGCAGCCTCCTCCCTGTCTGTGCTGCCTCCATGGCCAGGCCCAGTCTAAAAGCAGCCTCCTCCCTGTCTGTGCTGCACCTCTCCTCCACCGCCAGGCCCAGTCTAAAAGCAGCCTCCTCCCTGTCTGTGCTGCCTCCATGGCCAGGCCCAGTCTAAAAGCAGCCTCCTCCCTGTCTGTGCTGCCTCCATGGCCAGGCCCAGTCTAAAAGCAGCCTTCTCCCTGTCTGTGCTGCCTCCATGGCCAGGCCCAGTCTAAAAGCAGCCTCCTCCCTGTCTGTGCTGCCTCCATGGCCAGGCCCAGTCTAAAAGCAGCCTCCTTCCCGTCTCCTATGCAAATAGCATCGTCATGCCAGAATCACGGCAATTAGGGTCCGGATGGAGATGGCTGTGTTTCTCATGGCTTATTGCACACACCGTCTGCTCCAGACGCACCGCCACGCTCCCTCAGCCTTCTGGGTAAAGAGAGAAAAAGAGAGGGGGGGGGTCCTCTCTTTCTTCCTCGATCTTTGTATACGGCCTCTCTCCAAAGCCTGTTCGTCCACTTGGAAAGCCCGCTTAAAGCAGCTTGCTGTGAAGGCGATAAGACACAGGGACTTAGACCAGAGCTCCCTCCTCTGAGGAGCATGGGATCAGTGCATGGGCAGCCACCTAAAGGGCTGCGCGCCGCTTCTCATCTGCACGGTGCAAATCTGCCTGGAGTCGGGTTTCTTTTAGGGGACAGCTCAGGCTCGTGAACAGAGGCCTCTCGCGACCGGCCCTCAAACCGTAAAGCCGTGGGCTGACTGAAACATGTCGTGTGTGAAGAAGACCCAGCCATTTTCTGTGGCGGCAGGGGATCGACTCGGGATGCCCTTGAGTTTAGGGCTCTCGATACGGTGTCAACGATGTCTCGTGGGATGCCAAGTGTGTCGTAACACCTGGGCTCAAAGCCAGTCACTCTGCTGACGAGAGATGTGCTCCCCTCCGCATAGATGCATCTGGCCAGTACACCACATTAAGGAATTATTTTGGCTGACATTTTGTAACTTGTGACCGTAAGAGAAATACTTGGTACAGAAGTTGTACCATGTCTCCAAAACGTGGTCGGAATGATTTAAAGAGCAACTTATAGGAAGCAGCTATTGATTGACTGCACTTTGTATGGGCCGTCTGAAAATTTCACTGGGCCAATAAACGCGAATAAACCTCACCTCGCGAGCGTCTTGTTAACAACGTACACAAACTTGCTAATGGCTAATGATTTAGCGAGAGCTTAGCGTGATTTATGACTCCCGGCTTCTCTTATTAAAAGCCGGACTTAGAACTCCGAGACTCTCGTAAACGGGCTCTCAGAGAGGCAGGCCTTCCTATTTGATAAGTGAGCGCCGTCGTAAACGCGGTGTGAATTTATCACCGTGTCAATGGCTGCGTGGTGTACCTGGCAAAGTGATCTTCATCTCTTAGCAGGGAGAGTTCTCCACTTGAAGAGAAAGTATTTTAGGAGATTCGCCTACGATGTTGTGACATGACTCTCGGCGCTGACTGATCCGAATAGGTGTGTACGTAGTCATTTCAGCGAACGGCTAACGCAGAATGTGCTATAGAGTGCTGAACGTGCCGTGCTGCTGCTATGGAATCGTGAACTGTACCATTCCGTCATGGCGATACAACCCCGTTACTTATAAAAAAACAGGCCTGGGAGAAATCCGTTTGTTTTATTCTCCGTCTTTATCGGTCTTTCTGTTGTCTGGCTCCATCTTTCTCTTTCTCCGTGTCTGCATTTCTCTGTCTCTTTCTTTCTCTCTCTCTCTCTCTCTCTCTCTCTCTCTCTCTCTCTCTCTCTCTCTCTCTCTCTCTCTGTCTAATTCCCTTACACACACACACACGTACACACTTCCTTGTTACATTTTGTTCCCTCTCCTATAACGATGCCGTGTGTGTGTGTGTGTGTGCGTGCGTTGGAAGTGGAGAGGAATGGCTGTTGATGGAGCAGCCATCTAATGGCCCCCGCACCACTAAAGCTATCGTCCAACAGGACCAGGAAGCAGACAAGGTTACTTTACAGTAATGACCTGTGGAGGCTGTGGCTTCCCTATGGCTGTAATTGGAGGCTGGCAGGGGGATGGTGGGGTTCCTGAGTCAGCCCCACCTCCCTCCCTCCCTCCTCCTGACTGATGAAAGCAGTGGCGTGGCTGAAAGGGCTTTGCAGCCACGCAGCCTCCTGACGAGTGGCAGCAAACGACATTTCCCTCGCAGGTGTTGGGGGTCAGGTCTTATTTTCTCGTCTGTTGTCGTGACCGATTGTAAGGCAGCACTCTTTGAAGCCCGACACAAACAATGACTGTGTGTCTGTTCATTTAATCGGCTCTATAATGGCATGACCTCAATGTGTTGACCATTGTATTAGTCTACATAATAATTATGTGCAATGACACTTGGTGGTTATGACGTCTGTGTTATTAAAATGTAATTGTGTAATAAATAAACTAATTTGGGCATTTAGCTGAGTAGTAATGTCGCAAGTCTCATAGTAAATCTCCTAAAGTATAGATCCTTGCTGAAACTAAAAGGTAAACAGATTCTGGAGCCCTTTTCACTGAGAGACACCGCCTATCTGTCTCATCCCCTCTGACTCGCTCTGTCCTTCTCTATCTGTCTGTGGGGAACTGTTTATCCTCCAGGCTCTTTGTCCCTGATGGGACTGATATAAATGTGACACGGGGGGGCATTGTACTTCTGTCCGGACATCTGCGTTGCCATCAGCCGCCCAGGCCGGCAGTTTAATCTCAGCCCCGCCGCGTTCCCTGTTGCGGCGGTGCGGTTCCGCTGGCCGTCTGTCCGTTCGGCTCCACACAGAGGGGGCTCCGTGTACTGTAGCTCCGACGGACGAGGGGGGCTCACCTGAATACCAATGGAGGGGCTGTTAAGAGTCGTGGCAGGATCCGGGGTTTGTAATGAGGCTGATGGAGGAGAATGCCAATCGACGGGCAATCAAGCGGGACGCGCGTGCCTTCCCGTGCCCGCACGCTCGCTCACACACAAACACGGGGGCTTGAACACACACACACACACACACACACACACACACACACACGTGCACTAGATTGCATCATGTCTTCCTCCCATCTGTAACGGCCCACATCACATCTTCACACACACACACACACACACACACATCCTCTTAGTCTTTCCACGGGGCTGTGGCGTGTCGGCGACAGTCAGCGCGGCCCACTGCGGTGGGCTCACTAATTGTTTTAGGGAGTGACAGCAGAAAAGAGTGGACTAACATTCGCCCTGAAGCCGCCGGCTCCATGCTAGAGAGTCAATTACAGCGTGTAGGATGGCCATGAGGGGCACATATGGGAGACAGATAACGCTGTGGAGGTCTACAGAAGCTTCCGGCAAGTCTATCAGTGTGTGTGTGTGTGTGTGTGTGTGTGTGTGTGTGTGTGTGTTTGCGTGTGTGGGTGGGTGGGGTGATGCACTCAGTCAGTCACTCACTCACATACACACGTTGTCTCTGCGCCTCTCTCTTTCTGTCTCTTTCCCTCTCTCTGTCTTTGATCTCTTCCTCACTTTCTCTCTCCACTGTTATTACCAGAGGGTGAAGGATGGAGGTGGTGAAGTGTGACATGAATATTAAGAGTAGTAAGCAGTAGCTATTATTGTATTATTATTATTGCCACTTGGTCATCTGTTAGGGCTTGGCCCTGCGCACTCTTTGTGGCCAAATTGATTGTAAACACTAAAAGGTTAGTGCTAGGATTCTCAAATTCAAGATGTCTCAGTGCTGCTAGGAATACTATGTAGGCTTTACTCATAAAGAAAGGGCCTGGCGATGTTATCACTGGACCCAATCCAATGTGTTGCTACGCGTTATTTTTTTCTTCAGCAGCCCTGCCCTGCTAATGCAGTAGAATTCCCACGTCCAAATGTTTGGATGTTTCCTCCAGTGTGACCACCTGCATTTCGCTCCCCGCCCCATCCCCAACCACAGAGCGTCGGAGCCCGCGTGAGTGCTGTCTCCTCCATGATCCCATTATAATCACCATAATGGGCCTTAATCAACGCTCCCTCAGCCGTCCAGCCCTCAGCCCCCCGCCGGGGGGGGCTCTCACCCTGGGCAGACAGAGCGTGATCAATCACCCCCGCCATTACAGCCCGTGTCTCACACCGCTCCGCCGGCTCAAACCACGGGCAGCAACGTGCCGGGCCCCCGCGCACAGCCCCCCAGCCGCAGCCTCAGCCGCCCGGGCAAATGAACTTAGGGAACAATCTTAAGATCAATCCCATCACTTAGCCAATTAGGCGATAGGGAGACAGACGCCCATTACCATGTGGACCAATCGATAGCCGGGAGCCAGAGCAGGGGAGCTTAAAGTCTCGGGCTGCTGCTGCCGCTGCTGCTGCCAGGGCTTTCTCCTGCTCTAATGGAACACACGGAGGGCGGGCCCAGCGCGCCGCTCTGACAGGCGGGCCAGACATGTCTATTGGCGGGGCGCGCTCGGGGGACGTGGACGTGGAAAGACCCTGTCACCGGCGATGGCAAAGGAGGATGACGTGGAGCGCTGGCGGCGCTGTGATCGATGGCCGATAGCGCTTCAAAGTGGACAGTCCTCCTCACGACGCCTTCGTTTTCATTTTGGCCTTTCCGGTTACGTGAGCGTGTGCTATCTCAAGTGCAGGTGCAAGATTGTTTTTGAATAAATCCCCTGGTTTCCACAAGAAAAAAACATTCGCAATGCTTTGAACTAAACCATGAGCTTCCGGACTATCTTTCTGACTTAATGAAGTTAAATAGTAGGGGGATGCAGCATCTAATATCATGTCCACCCATCGTTAAGGTGGTACAGCGGTTGTTTGATATCCTAGCTACCGATGGGTTAAGGTAGCAAAGCGCCAAGTGGCGAGGCAGTTCCTTAACATTCGTCTGGGAAGAGCGCGGGAGGTGGAGGTGGTGAACAGGCTTTCTCCAGTGGTGAGAGGAGTAGCTGTAGCTGCAGGGATGCTGCCCTCGGGGCCTTTCATTGCAGAGGATTACTGTTGACATCTGCACTGCTAGCTCTCTCTCTCTCCCTCTCTCTCTCTCTCTCTCTCCCTCCCTCCCTCCTTTTGACACCCACTCCTCACAAACTCATCACTCACTCTCCGGAGTTGTCGGGCTGCTCCGTCGTTCCTTCTCTCCGTGGTTCGGTTCTCCTCCCGTCTCTCTCTCTCTCTCTCTCTCTCTCTCCGCCCAGAGCGACGTGCCGTCCTGACAGGCGTTCGTGTTCGTGTGCAGGTGGAGTCGGCAGCATACGCTCTGCGTCCATAACGGCGGGAATGAGCCTCGTGTTAGTTAACTTGGCGCCGTAAAGTGTGAATCCAGTTCAACGTGTCTCACTGTGCCTAACGGTCGTTCCTGTGTGGGTAGTGGTGACGGTAACGTAGGAACATACGTGAGAAAGGAAGTGTGTATCGTTCTTCCCTGTCCCCTTCCCGTTACGGCGATCCGCTGCCCACCTACTTAGGAGCGATGGCGGGAAGTGTGCGGGCGTGTCTGCCGGGAACATTATGCTGATCCGTGGGAGGCGACACATCTGTCACCGGGCGAGGACGGCTCGGCAGCGTTCTCCCACCGGTCATCAAGACCAATGGATCACTTATGGCGGCTATTATGACACGCTAGATTACCCTCTCAGTCCCGCCCGGCCTACCCACTCCCGACCCCCCCCCCCCCCCCTCAGCCCAACCCCCTGCAACTGACCCCGGCTCACCTCCGTCCTGCTCACCTTCCAGGGTTGGGGGTAGGCTCCAGTCGGCTGCCCTGGCTGGGTGGTGGGTTCTGCGGTTCGGGGTGGTTCAAGGAGAAGACGCCCTTCGTCGGAAACCGACCGGAGCCGACGCCCAGCTACCCCCCCCCAAGGATGGGGATGAAGCCACACGAGTTATTACTGCAGTCTGAGGGCCCATTTTGTCTTCATCAATTCTTAAACTCATAAGACTCGGTGCCTCTCTCCCCCCGCTCCAAATTGTGCCATCTATCAGGCAGCCTCCCCTGCCTCTATCTTCTTTCCCCCTTCATTTTTCTCCCACTCTCTCTCCCTGTCTCTCCAACCCTCCCTAACTGTCCAGTGTTGCGTGTCTCTCTCTCTCTCTCTCTCTCTCTCTCTCTCTCTCTCTCTCTCATCGAGGGAGACAGACTGGCAGTGGATGGTCAAATTATCCTCCAGCAAAGAGAGGATGAGCTTTTTCCCTCTCAGGTGCTGATGACTAGCAGCCTGCCCATATTTCTCTCTGTCTCTCGTCGTTCGTCTCCTTCTCCCTCGTGATATTCCTGTCTCTTTTCGCCTCCACATTTATATCTTCCTCCTCTCCCCCCTTCTCTGTGTCTCTCCCTTTTTCCTCCTTTCTCCATGGCCCCCACCCCCTTTAATCCCCCCCCCTGTCCCGTCCCTCTCCCGTCTGTCTACCTTTCATCCGGCTGGGGGTACTGCGTGGTGGTGCTGGCCTCTGCTCCCTCCCCTTTCTTCCTCTCTCGTTCGCCATCCCCATCTCGCTAATTACGTCCAGAGACAAAGGCGTCTGATTCTGCCTCCCACTCAGAGCTGTCAGGCCCTGTGTAGGAGAGAGTTAATTTCACACTTACTGCATGCTTTAATTAAAAGAGGGGGAGAAAAACAAGGAGATACACACACACACACACACACACACACACACACACACACATGCACACGCATGTGCCTGAGAGCACGTGTGAGAGAGTATGTTGCGGGGAAGGGTGTTGTTGATTAGGGATAGCGAGTTTGTGTGTGTGTGCGTGTCAAGGTAGGAACACACACTCCGAACAGCCCAGGTGTGTCTCCCTCCTTTGTTTGCGGAGGTGTAGACCATATATATCCATGTTAGAGGTGTCTTTTATTCCCCCCATCAGGTGACAAAATACACACTGTATTTTTTTCTCCTCTCCTGACAAACCTGTAATGTGTTTTATTTTTAGCCCTGTTTTTTTTGTCTTTTTTGCAAGGAGTAAATTGGATTGTTATGGCTCATTAATGGGAACAGCCTCTCTCTGTTCCAACCCAGCCCCTCATTCTGATCTGTCCCCCGTGCTGGCAGCTGTGTTGTGAATGCAATCTACACACACACTTTCTCTCGCACACACACGCACTGACAGACATACGCACGTAGAATGTGTGTTTGCACACGCGTACAGTACATACAAACTAAACACCCAAAACTTGATAACCGTCATTAAGATAATGAGATATGGATTATAACAATTACGACTTCTATTGTTAAAGCTGCCCTTCATTTGGGTGTGGCCTCTAGCCGCCATGTAGACACTTTGCCTGCACGATAATTTCTTCAATATCATGGAGCAGTATGAAGAGCACTGTCACTCCAGTCAGCGGCTCTCTTTAAACTAATTACTTACCCATCCCTGTCTCGAGGGAACTTTTTGAGCACATATTACCGTTAAAAGCGTTGACTTGGTGGCAGCCGATTGGACACTATACAGTACTCCAGCGTGATTACGCGACTGCTCTCCTTGTAGTTTCTCATATACAAAAGCGCCATTGATTGTCGGTAAAAAGGGGCCTTGGCGTCACCAACAACAGGGTTCGCTGGCCCGTGCGCGTTGACGGTAGATCGACTATAGATCTCTTATCTGCTCGCGAGGGCCGCTGAGCCGACGCGGCGACAGGAAGCGCGCCGAGCCTCTGACGGCGTTCCGACGGCTCCGGTCGGCGTGCTGATTTCAATTAGCGGGCGTTGTTTCCGGCGGTGGGGGAGGCAGCTTGTTATTCCTCTGGCTGGAGAGCGTCTGAGGGGAGAGCTTTGTCTCTCCCACGGAGCAATCAGCCACCGCGGCTCCTGCATTCACACCCAACGCCTCCGAGCAATCATCATTTACTTTGAGGCTAATACCATATTATAAACGCTAATTACACCCCTTGATTAAAAGCAATGGGTTTTACAATGGAGAGTTTTTATCGCCGGTCGCCATTGCTTTTTCTTGGTCTTTATTTATTTTTTTGTCTTTTACCAGTTGACGTCACTGGAGTTTCTGGTAAAGAATCCAGGTGGCAGGTCTAGGGATGGTTTGATTGCGTGCTCGTGACAGGGTTGTCTTCGCTACCTTTATTCTTTCAAAATCTTAAGATCCCGAACAAAGTATCCAAATCCAACACTACTATGCTCTAGGGAAACATTTGTCAAGTTACTGTCAAGACAGTCAATACAGAAAATAGTGCGTTGCACTGACAAATTGTATAAACAAAAAAATAGCTTTTTGTCAGAAAACCAAGACTCTTAATTTCACAAGCTACAAAACCACCGACACGTGGCAGAAGGGACTCAATACATAATCAATATTGATGTGGTGGAACTCTGAACTCTTTTGGACTGGCCTCGGGGCAGGACGCCCTCCCCTGAACCGTGTGACTCGGACATGAGTGGGAGAGAGGGGGCTGACTCGTCCTCACTCGGCTGGACAGACGTGACTCACCGTCAGGCCACAGGGAGCAGTCTGGCTGGGGGCCACGGGGAGCAGTCTGGCTGGGGGCCACGGGAAGCAGACTGGCTGGGGGCCACAGAAGGCCGTCTGGCTGGGAGCCATGAAGGTAGATGGAGAGATCCAGGATGTGAAAAAGGACGAAAGAACTACATGGTGGTTTGCAGAGCAAAGCTGGTGGTCTGAGTGAGTGATGTTTGTAGATGGGTTGAGGGAAGGGAGGACAGGAGAAATGCACTGATGGACTGATGCCAAGGATTGAAATGGAGGGATGGGCCAAGAGATGGAGGCAAAATGGAAACATACTGTCAGGGTGCATTTAGAGGTATGGAAAGAAAGGTAGCGGTAGGGATGTATGTAGAAAGTATAGCAGGGCGGGGTCAAAGCAAAGAGAGAGAGAGGGAGAGAGAGAGAGAGAGAGAGAGAGAGAGAGAGAAGAACGGCAAAGGTGGGCTGATGCCGGGGGGTAGCGTCCAAAGGCTAGTGCAGCCCTGGCGCTACGGGACATTAACGTTGCTAGCGGGTCGCGCCAAATCGCTCCCCCTGAGACGGCGCGAGCGGCGGACCCCAAGGCCCACTGAAAGGGGTCAGAGCCGAGGCGCCGCGGTCCATTTAGCCACGCTCCCCTGATGGATGGCTGGACGGACGGAGGGGTGGGCGGGAGGAAGGGAGCCCGCTGAGGGAGTAAGGGGACAGAAAGCCACCAGGGACCTGGAGCCCTCTTCTCTTGGCTCCCGCTCCCCACCGCTCTCAGGAGGACCTTGCAGTAATGACTCAGACAGAGCCACAGGTCAAGACAGAGTTAGGAAACCGGCGGCCATCTTGGCTCCCATCCGTGCCATGACCATCCCACGTGTCCCTGTGATGTCGGTGACTGTGCCATAGTATTAACGTCTTGGACTGCTCATGATACGCACAAATGGAATTGGTCCCTACGTCGTTCCGTTTTTATAATTATAAAGCCAATAAATCTTGACGGCTCTGATTTTCAGGAACAAGGTGCAAAAAGCCGTAGTGTAACAAACTTTAGCTGCCATATCTGTGTGATGGGACACAAAGGTAGGAAAAAAAAAATTTGCGACGATGCAACGCTCAAAACGATGGTAAAATAAGGATGAGGAAATTCCATCAAGTACATGCTTGAGATGAACAGCGTGTCGGGTGTGTCATTAGATTAGTCAATGTCACCAGAAGGACAGAAATAAGTTTGGCTCCCTGCCTAGGTTTGACTAGATCCAATTTGGTGTTTGTCAACCCCTTCTTGGTACCTTTCCAAAATGCCTGACACTTCCTTTCCAATTCGGGGGCCTGTGATCGGAGTTTCGGAGTAATCTGCTAAGTGGGAGTCATCGCTGAAAAGTCAGACGGTCTGACTGGCTGGACCGCTGGTCACAGACATTTGCATAGAGATACTGTCTTTGTCAGTGCGGCTGCCTCAGAGTGTTGCTAATTTCTTGAGTCATTGGTGTTTCCACCGGAATGTCTACTAACCTCTTGTTTATTTCCCAGGGGACCAGATATCTCCTTACACGGCACCGGGCAAACCAAATGCCAGCCACACAGGTTACCGTACCGTACATCACTTTGTATGCGCCAATGGCGTCAAAAAAACCATCTGAAAAAGTGTCCCGTGCTTTGACAGCAGACATGTCTTGAAATGTAAGAGGTCTACCATTTTAACACACCACCAACCAAATCCTTGTATGGCCCGTGTATGATTTAACCCTTTCACAAGGGAGTTTAACATATTTCCTATGATTCTCCCAGTGTGTAGGAGGTGTCATGTGCGAAACCAATGGCAACCTCACTGTACAAACATCAAGCTATCAGCCGCTAACGGGGATGGCGAAGTTTACATGAACCGAGACATCCCACCAAGCAGGGACAAGCTAGGGAAGAATCCCGTGGTGCGACTGTACTTACTAAAGGGACTGTTCAGGGGCCAGGGAGCTGACGGTAGTGTGCGTTTGTGTAAGTTTGTGCTTTTGTGTGTTTCCGTTTGTGTTGTCTAGTGTGCTCGTTTGGTTGTGTGTGTGTGTGTGTGTGTGTATGTGTGTGTGTGTGTGTGTGAGTGAGGAGAGATACTGTGTGGGAGTAGGTGAGGCAGCAACATCCTAAGAGAGGCAGACACAATAAAACAAGGTCGGTATTGACTGATTTCATTCTTTACACCGGTCACGGGCTAGTGCTGGTGAAGGTGGAGGTGATCTGTGTGTGTGTGAGGTTGTGTTTGCCCACGCCTCTGTGTGTGTGTATGTGTGTCTGAGGTTGTGTGTGAGGTTGTGTTTACCCACGCCTGTGTGTTTGTGTGTGTGTGTGTGTGTGTGTGAGGTTGTGGCTGAGGTTGTGTGGTGAGGGTGTGTTTGCTCACGTGTGTAAGTGTGTGTGTGTGTGTGTGTGTGTGTGTGTGTGTGGCTCCTAGCATACTATATCCCATCATTAGGGAAGGAAATCAACACCATGTGCATACATTACATTACATGGCTGGTTATCTTCTGGCCCCACATGCGTCACACTTTGATTGTCTTCCAAGTTCGCCCTAGCAGTCGTCTCAGAGCATTCCAGCAGAGGATTGATTGAGTGCCCTTTCACACTGCTTACAATCGATGATCGGGTTCGGAAAATGGGAGAGGAAGGGCAGAGAGCAGAAAGAAGAGAAAGAGAGGGAGGGATGGGTAGACGGAGGTGAAGGGGATGAGGAGGGGGAGGAGGAGGAAGAGACCGCAGAGGCATGCGATGGTGGTGGTGGTGGTGGTGAGAGGGAGAGAGTATGAGGGGAGGGTTTTCCAAGAGAGAAGACTAGGGGAGTCTGGGAGGAGAGAAGCCGGGCCTTGCGGCCTGCGGTGTGGGACCGGCCCCGGAGCGCTGAGGCAAGGCTGTGACCTCCACACACTGGCGGGGGGGGCGGACCGGGTGTTCTGTGACTCCAGTGACCCTGACAGAGAGCAGAGACAAACGGGAGGGACCAAGTATGTCCAATCATACTAATGAGCAACAAAGGGTGCTGCGTGTGGCTGAGTGCACGTGTGTGTGTGTGTGTGTGTGAGAGGGGACCAAGGGGGCGTGGATGGGGGGTGGGGGGGTACACGGCGGGGAGGGGGTGTTAGCGGTTCCCTGATTAAAAGCTGAAGTGAGAAGGGGAAAGAAAGGCAGGGGGAGCGGGTATGGCTGCTCATTGGCACTGCCAGCCACCAACCCTCTCCCCCACCCCATCCCCCTCTCCCCCGCCCCATCCCCCTCTCCGCCACACACTCACGCTCGCGTACACACACACACACACACACACACGGGCGACTCTCCTCATTAGTGGCAGCAGGCCCCGCTGTTGGAGGCTGCTTAGACGCCACCTCAAAGCCCCCCTCTTTCTTTTCTGTCGCTCTCCTTCGCTCCCCCCCCCCCCCCGCTCCATCCCTCCTTTCTCCCGCTCTCTCCCGTCGACAGCAGCATCCCTCCTTCCCGGCCAGCTTTGAGCTCCCCTTTAATTATCCCCGGCCTCTCTCGTCTTCCCTTCCCTCCCTTCCATCCCTTTATTAGCCCGTTTAATCTTTCCTCACCTCCTTTGCTCTCAGATCCCCAGCCTGTCGTGGTCTCCCCCCCCCCCTCCCCCAGTCTTATTCAGAGGGTGGAGGGGCCGCCTGGCCTGGCAGTCTGCTGCTCCTGGGGCAGAGGGACCCCCCTCTGCCAGGGGCCCCTGACGGCGCTCGGCCCTGGCCCCCGTGGACGCGGCCGTGCGGGCTCAGTCTGTCACCCACGGTCCTACACCTGCAGCCCCTCCTCTCTCCGCGTCCCTCCCAGTCTGTGAGGGTCGGGGTTAACCCCTCGGTGGTGGTGGTGGTGGAGCGGCGAGGCACGCCTCTCGTGTCGGGGAGCCGGCTCCCTCTGTGCGGGCCCTTCCCAGCGGCACTCACCCGCCCCCGCCCCGTGAGCCGGAGAGCTGGCCCGGACTTCAGAGAGCGTTCCGGACGGTGGTGCGGGGCGGGGCGACGAGGCTGACGGGCTCAGTGTTTGACTGTGGCCCAGCGGGGGAGGCTGTTATGCAGACTCTGCAGCACGGCGCTCCCCTACCCGCTCTCCTTCTCTCTCTCTCTCTCCCCCTCCCTCTCTCTACTTCTCTCTCCCTCTCTATTGCCCTCTCTCCATTTCTCTATTTCTCTCTCCCTCTCTATTGCCCTCTCTATCTCACTCTCTCTATTTCTCTCTCCCTCTCTATTGCCCTCTCTCCATTTCTCTATTTCTCTCTCCCTCTCTATTGCCCTCTCTATCTCACTCTCTCTCTATTCTCTCTCTCTATCCTCTCTATTTCTCTCTCCTCTCTATTTCTCTCTCCCTCTCTATTGCCCTCTCTATCTCACTCTCTCTATTTCTCTCTCCCTCTCTATCTCACTCTCTCTATTTCTCTCTCCCTCTCTATTGCCCTCTCTCCATTTCTCTATTTCTCTCTCCCTCTCTATTGCCCTCTCTATCTCACTCTCTCTATTTCTCTCTCCTCTCTCCCCCCTCTCTCTAATTCTCTTTCCTCTCTCCCCTTCCTCTCTCTATTACTCTCTCTCTTCCCCTCTCTCTATTTCTCTCTCCTCTCTCCCCCCCCCTCTCTAATTATCTTTCCTCTCTCCCCTCCCTCTCTCGCTTCCCCTCTCTCCCTCTCTCTATTTCTCTCCCCCCCCCTCCATCTCTCTCTCTCTCCTTTGGCTTGAATGATCACTTATGCTAGGCCCAGGGGAGGGAGCAAGTTACAGGGACACTGTCTGAAGGACACTGTGGCACTGTGAGAGTGAGTGTGCGCGTCTCTCTCTGTGTGTGTGAGTGTGCGCGTCTCTCTCTCTCTCTGTGTGTGTGTGTGTGTGTGTGTGTGTGTGTGTGTGTGTGTGTGTGTGTGTGTGTGTGTGTGTGTGTGCTGATCGGAAAGAAAGAGAAAGGACAGAGGGGGCCTGTTTTTGTGTTCGAGTGCAGGGTATGCTCATCTCCCCACGATCACATTGTCCCACAGGGAAGAACGCCGTTTCAATAGACTAGGAACGCACAAAGATTCCACAGAAAAAGACCCACAAACATCTTTATGCCCAGAGTAGTTTGCCTTCAAAAACGACCGCGAGCAGATTGGAGTGAAGTAGGTTCAAAACAATATCATCACACAACAGTAGCTGACTAGCTAGCGGGCTCACCTACCTCTCAACGGTTTGAATAGATGCTGAAGCGATGGTGGGGGACTCTGGCTCCTGTTTGGCTACGCTCGTTGGGTGCGTCTGTGGCGTGGGCTTCAAGGTCTTCGGGTGGAAGGAGAAGATGTTTGGGCTCAGGCTTCCCGACACTTGGAAGTATCAGGTCGAGCGTGAAATATAATGTAGCCCTGACATTTCATCTTAACTCTCTGGGTTCTGGGGGCTACATGAGACAGAGCCTCCCTATGGATATATATATACAGCTCAGTGCTAGGGTTCACCCCTTAGCCTTACATTTACGTAAAGGTCTTCACACTAAGACTTACTCCCTCAGCCAGTCAGTCAGTCAGTCAGTCAGTCGCCCACTCACACACGCATACATGTTGAAACTGTATTTTACAGATCCAGGTGCACGTGTCTGTGTGTACGTGCGTGTGTGAGAGAGAGACACACACAGATGTTTACATCCTTTAAATGTCAACGCACATTTCCAGCAGATGTTGCTCTTTGAGGTTACACACGTTTTGCACAAAAACAAACACCCACCTATCAATTCATGACTCACTGCATCGACGCACACACACACTAAGGCACACACACACGCAAACAAACAAACAAAGGCGTGCACACACTAACGCACAGTCTTTTGCACAAGTAAACGTCAGCTGAAAACACGCAAATGTGGACGGGCACACCACACCGGCTTTGTCTAGGAAATATATATATATGCATATAAAATACATTATTATTATACATACATATTATTTCTTTTATCCGATCGTCTTTTTTTTACTACATACACAACGTTTAGTATGGAAGCGGAAGCAAGTTACCCTTTGCATCAGCTTCATCTTCATACAGTGTTCCTCGGGAAGGCCTTTGATCGCTGCAGTGATCTTTCCTCTTTCCTCCCAAGTCTCTGGGCCCTGTGAGGTCGCCATCCAGCAACTGAGAAAACAAAATGGCGCCCCAAACGTAAGTAGCACGTGGTGCTCGTTCCTCTCTTTGCACGCTAGAAGCTTGAATGAACGGTATCCACCAACCAGACTTGCCAGGCATCAAACCAAAGGGTCTCGCCGACGAGAACAATCTACAAAGGCTGACGGAGAGATGAAATAAACATAAGAACTTTCCCTTCTTTCATTCTCCCCCCGCTCTCTCGTTGCCTTGGGTGGCTATCGAATTGGAGCGTCTTTGTTTTTTTCCCCTCCATTGATGATGCAGTGCAGAGGCAGTGAGCTGCCCACCCACAATTAAGGGTTTGTGATGAACTAGCCCTTTAATTGGGCTCTACTATTGCAGTGGTTGGGTACTGGAGGAAAACAATTCAGCTTTGCATCGTTGAAATAAATAACGGATGTGTGGCTGGTGCCCCAGGCCTGCCCGGTGTCCACTCTCTTCTACAGTGCACGTGCCCAAAGAGTGCATGTGTACACCCACACACACACCCATACACACACTTACACAACAAAAACAACGCGCACACATTTCCATGTCACGGCTAGACTTCAGCGGTCTGCCAAATGATGGGCCCTTAGCGGGAGCGGGCTGACCTCGTCTGCCCTTGTGTGTGCCCGACTCCAGCTGGGTTTCCATTAGGGGGGTTCGTCAACACACACTGGCCTCCCCCGCGGTCAGAGTTCAGGTTCCCTCCACACACTCACACACGCGCACACACACACACACACACACACACACACACACACACACCTGTAAATGCACATGCAGCCTCCGTGTGGAGGGACAAACTGGACCGCCGTGTACCAGCGCGTGCTCCATGGCTGTGTTTTGTCCTGCGTGCGCGCTGTGGATGTGCTTGTTGAGGCGAACACGTGTCGGCTGGAGAACATGCTCTGTCGGCGCCTGTCTACCCGTGCGGAGATGACAGCCCGTGACAGCGCGTGGGCGGGAGGAGGGCAGGTGTAATCAATGATTTGGAACTGTGCAGGTGTTATTGTGAATGGCAGACATATCGCTCATCCTAATTACCGCCATTACATTTTCGGGCTGTGTTTTTCTCCCTTTCCTTGACGCTTTGCCCACTCGTTTTACACGATGGACAGGCACGGCGATGTGCCCTTTCACTGCGGCACAGCGCAACTTTGCTTCCGGTGAATGTTTTGTATTTTTTTTTAAATGTTGCCACTTGAAGCAGGATACTTTGACGGGAACATTTGTGTGTCTGGGTGTTTTTCTTCTTCATCCACCGGCTCCTTCCTAGCTGAGAGGACCAGCCAGCCAGCTGCCTGGCTAGCCCTATTCTGTCAAACAGAGACGGGGAGGATTTCAGCCTGTGTGTGTGTGTGCGGTGGAATCCACTGAGCCACAACAGCAGCATGCCACCGACGCCGCTTCACAGCGTGCACCCCACCTCTCTGCCTCAGCCTCCCACTCTCTCACTACCGCTCTCTCTCTCCTTCTCCCACCTCAGCCTACCACTCTCTCCCTCTCTCTCTCTCTCTCTCCCTCTCTCTCTCTCTCTCTCTCTCTGTCTCCCCCTCCCTCTCTCCCTCTCTCTCTCTCTCTGTCTCTCTTTCTCTCTCTCTCTCTCTGTCTCCTCTGTCTCTCTCTCTCTCTCTCTCTCTCTCTCTCTCTCTCTCTCTCTCTCTCTCTCTCTCTCTCTCTCTCTCTCTCTCTCTCTCTCTCTCTCTCCTCTCTCTCTCTCTCTCTCTCTCTCTCTCTCTCCCTCTCTCTCTCTCTCCCTCTCTCTCTCCCTCTCTCGTCCTCAGACCAGTGAACCGCCCGACCCCCACCAAAACCATCATTAAAGCGTTCTAGCTGATCACACGCTTTAATTGGCCGACGCCGTGAGCCGGGGCAAAATGGCGCCTTGTTAGCTCAGCTGCCGAGCGGGGCAAACAAACAACAAACAAGGAGACAAGCAAACACAGTGGAAGCCCGCGCCGAGGCTAGCATGGCGAGGCAGAAATGGCCGACCTGTGCACACAGGCCCCTGATTAAGAGCAGTGGAGCACAGCTGGGGATGGTCGAGGAGGAGGTTCGGTTTGCCCGGGACATAGTTTGGCTAGTTTGTTGTCTGTTGTTGCACAGCTTACGGGGTGTTTTTTTTCTTTTTCTCCATTGTGGTTTGTTTTGCAGAAGCGGTGAAAGTCAGCGTGAACCCACGTGCGTGGCCCGTTTGATGAACCCAGAACGTGATCCGTCTTTTAGATAATAGTCTTTGTGATGGATGAATACAGAGGTACAGTATTATAAAGCACGCCGGTGTTTTTATAACCCGAGCCAATGTGTTTTCCCCCTCCGAAATCATCAAAACACTGAAGTAAGCAAAGATGTATCCAGCTTGTTGCGTTAGCTAACTGAAAGGTAAAGCTCAACAGGACAGCTATAGCTAAAGGGTAAGAACTCTACAGAGTGGCTCTAAGTAGGCTGTACGTACACTCTAGGCTATGACTATGGCACGCATTCTTTATCTTCAAATATGTATTATCGCCACATGAATGCTAATTCTTTTTATTGGTGTTATGTAGCTACATTTTGTGAACCAAACAGTGGCCATCCAATCTCACTTAGTTTGTTTTATGTTTTCAAAAACGAAGAAGAAAAAAAGAAACATTACATTTGCGTCGCCTCTCTCAATCGCTCAGCCTCCAAAGCCGAGTCATTTGTTCTCATTCCGCTCTTGTTAGTACTGGTTACATTTTTTGGGAGACGGCGACTGTGTGCATTCGAGCCCTTTCCATTTAGCACAAGAGGACGGGGTTGGGGGTGAGGGGTGGGGGGTGGGGGAGGTTGGGGGGGGGCTCGAGAGAATTCAGCGGGTCATTTCACTTTCACGCTTTGCTGAACAGGAGCGGGCCGCCATCTGACAAGTCACCTTGCCGCTGCTCTACATCCCGACAGAGGGCCACGAGTCCGGTGGTGGACACGTCACACCCCCCCCCCCCCCCCCTGCCTCGCTGCTGCTGGGCCCGGTGGAGCTCTCCACCAGCACCGCAGACACGCTCAGCACAGACAACACAGAGGAATCACGATTTGTTTTCTTTAACGCACAGCGATGATTCCCCGAATCTATGGTCTACTGTATTTCCAATACAGGCATTGGTAGCGAAAGCCGGTCCGTCGCTACACCCCTCCCTCTCTCTCTATCTCTCTATTTCGTTCTTTCTCTCTCTATCGTTCTCTCTCTCTCGCTCTCTCTTTCTCTCTCTCTCTCTCTCTCTCTCTCTTTCTCTTTCTCCTGGTGACCCACACCGAACAGAAGGATCAGAGAGAAGTGGAGTGGAGGGAGGGAGAGGACATTCATCTTTCCTCCCAGCGGGGTAGTGTGTGCTCAAGGTGAGAGAAGCTCAGCCCTGCCACCAGCTGGAGCTTTACCTAGCTGTCTGTCTGGGACAGCACGATGGCCTGGGCCGCCCTAGGACACACACACACACACACACACGCACACGCACACGCACACACACACACACACACACACAGACAGACATGTGTGCACACATACAGGCACACAAACACACACAGACATCTATGCTGTACCCATACACATACAAATATGGGGCGCGCATGCACTTTTCGTTTTTTCACTTTCAAATGTACACAGACATAATGTGTACACACACACACACACGTCCCATCACATCCTGTTTATCATGTTACCCCCTAACCCCCAACCCCCAAGGAGGGAATGAGAAGGGTGGGTGGTGGGTGTTGGGGGGGGGGGTCATGCTTAGCTAAGCCCGACACACCAGGCCACCCAGACTGGGTGTCACTACCAATTAGCTCGGCAAGCTAACAAGTGACATTCCATAATGTAGATTCAATGTCACAGCGGAGAGACCGCACACGCGCTCCGCTTAGCCACGGTGGATCCTATGGCTCATGGAGCTACAAGGAGGCACTTGGGCCCAACAAAGCAATTCCGTATGAAAAAAAAAAAAAAAACACTTCATCAACCGCACGGAGCTTGAAAATGATTTGCGTGACATGACGCTAATGGCCTGTGCCGAACGCTTTCCTCCGACCAAATGTGCGAGCGGCTTTCTTTTTTTTCCCGACCCGCCGACGGCGAGTGACTTTTCCCCGGCGTAAAACTTGGCGCCCGCACCTCCACACGGAGACCAAGGTGAGGGGAGGCAAACAAACAGGCAGTGATTTCCGCGGGGGCAGCCTATCTGAGCAGCACATCTGCCCGGCCGTCCATCAGCCCCCGCCGATAAGGGAGGCGGGGGGCGCGCTGGGGGTATTGAACCGTGCGGCGCGCCGTAATTAATCAAGCGTCATTGCCAGGAGCGCGCCGAGGATCCTTCCGTCGCCGCCGCAATTTTTTTGACACTTTACGCTCGCCGGCTAAATCCACGGCGCGTCGCCCCGGTGCCCTGCCGAGAGACGACAATGGATGCCCCCAGACGTGTGTGTGTGTGTGTGTAAATCATTACACGGTGGGCGATAATCCCAGGTTTAACGGGGGGGGGGGGCTAATGCGTGGTGCGGCTCCGTGAGCGTGGCGCCTGGCGGGGGGCCTGGGGCAGAGCGAGATAAGACACAGTGAGGCTGCAAACGGGATCCCGGGATCCGACCCCCCTCGCCCTCTGCCTCTCTCCACCGGGCACAGCCCACCGCGGCGGCGGCCTCACTGTGTGCTTTGGCTGCCCTTCAAGATCCCTGTGCGTCTGCGTGTGTGTGTGTTTTTTGTGTTTGCGTGCGTGCGTGTGGGGGGGGGGGGGGGTTGGGCGTGTTTGTCGAACGCCTAAACTCCGCGGCTTGGCTCCACAGGCAAACAGATGGAGAGAGTGGTCGTGGTGTGTGTGGGTTTGTGTGGCGCGGGCAGGCAGGCCACGTTTACCACTGCAGAATGGAACACGACCGAACACACTCCTCTCAGAAATGGTTTGGGGCCATCAGCGTGTTTCATATCCACATAGGGAGCCATCATTACTGGTTATTATCTTTATTCTCGCCGTTCAGAAACATCTGCGGAGACTCTTCGGTTGTCTTCAGCTGCCGGCGGACTCCTCTCTTCCTCTGTGGTAACGGAAGGAGCTCCCCTAATCCCGCATTCAGGTTTCCCAGTCCTATTGTCCTAAATGCGCAGCGAGGCATTACGCCTCTCCCAGGGCTGCCTATCCCCCGTTGGAGGGACGGCCGCATTCGGCTGTCTATCACGGGATAGGGAGTAAGGGAAAGGCGGGGGGGGGGGGGGGGGGGGGGGGTGTATGGGGGCTATGCATGGACTACTATCACCGGTGGGGCGTTCAGAGTTCCTGTTCTATAGTCCTGACAGTGCGGCACTCTCCGGCTGGATTAGACGGCGAGTCAAAGTGAGGCAGTTCAGAAGGTGAAGGTGGGCCAGCGTGAGCAGGGCTGGTCTGAGGGGAGAGAGGGCCTGAGTCGTCCAGCCACGGTCCTGCTCCACTGTGCGGTCGGGGTGGGGGGGGGTTTCAAACACTACAGGAGAGGCAGCACAGGAGGTGGCATATTGCTTTTGTTTGTGTTTAGATGAGCTTTCGTGTTCGGTGCTTTCGGCTTTGGTATGATATATCTATTGCACGGATTGGTGTCTTATTGCTCTTTCAGATGTGTGTGTGTGTGTGTGTGTGTTTGCGTATGACAGGTGGAGAAGTGAAAGAAAGAAGGAGAAGAAGAGTAAGAGAAAGCGATAGAAGTGAATATATGTACAGTATATATATACATATATATATATGTAGAGAGAGAGACAGAGGGTATTGGAAGCGATGCTCTGCGTGTGTATGGAGATGTGCTCTCCTGTCTTATCTTTCCCAGCCACATCCATCTTCTGAGCTCCTCCTAATTAGCATGTCCTCAGGGCACGGCTACGTTTTGACAGAGACTCACAGTCCTTCTCAAAGAGTGTGTGTGTGTGTGTGTGTGTGTGTGTTTGTGTGTGTGTGTGTGTGTGTGATAATATGCAAGAGAGATAGTGTGCCTTTGTGTGTGTGTGCATGTGTGTTTCTTTTTGTTTGTGTGGGAGTGTGTGATAATAAGAGAGATAAATGTAGGTTTTGTGTTGTGTGTGTGTGTGTGTGTGTGTGGGTAACTGTCTGGCACCCCCGCCACTGACCTAACCGCTCAAGTTGCCAAGATCGGGATCTTCCTCCAGACTGTGTGTGTGGGCGTGTGTTGCTTTCCCGTGTCATTTTACCTCCACTGACAGCCCGTCTGCTTTCCCTGGGATGCAGCTCACACATACAGTCACACACGCGCACACACACACCGTACCACTCCACAGTTACATCACTGAACATCCCAAAGTCATATGTCTGCAATGACTAGCCTCGGACAATAACGTGGCTATCTGTGTGTGGGTGTGTATGTATATCTATCACTGTGTTTGTGTGTGTGTGTGTGTGTGTGTGTGTGTGTGTGTGTGTGTGTGTGTGTGTGTGTGTGTGTGTGTGTGTGTGTGTGTGTGTGTGTGTGTGTGTGTGTGTGCGTGTGTGTGCGTGCCAGTACACATGCCAATGTGTGTGTATGCTAGTGGGGAGGAAATGAGGTGACCCACTCTACCAGGCTGCACTAACAGAATGCACCGTCAGATGTCTGGGGAGCATGGGGAAATCAGCCGGCCTGTCTGTCTGCTAGCCCAGCTCCCTGCCAGACACACGCACACACACACACACACACACACACACACACACACACACACACACAGTCTGATTAAAATGCAAAACAATATCACCTATTTCATGTCTTTTAACCCTCTCCCCTTATCTCCTCTCCGCTGTGTTGGACCTGGTGCTGGCGACTCTGCCAGGCCTCGCTGCAGCAGCAGAGGCAGCACAGGCAGCTGAGGAAGCATACTATAGCCCGCCCAAGGCTTCATCAGGACAGCCCTGCACGTCTCACCACCTGCCTGCCTGCCTGCCTGCCTGCCTGCCTGCCTGCCTGCCTGCCTGGCTGCCTGCCTGCCTGCCTGCCTGCTTGCCTGCCTGCCTGCCTGCCTGCCTGCCTGCCTGCCTGCCTGCCTGCCTGGATGGTTGCCTGGCTGCCTGCCTGGATGCTTGCCTGGCTGGATTCTTGCCTGGCTGCCTGCCTGCCTGGCTGGCTGGCTGGGCCTCACACTGAGCCTGGGGGAGTTTGAGGGTGTAGGGGGTGGAGGGAGGGAGGAAAGAGAGGAGAGAGTGTGTGGGAAGAGAGAGATAGGAGCAGGAGATCTGCAATGGGCCATGAAGAGAGGGAGAGATGCGTAAACCAGCGGGCAGAGAGGAAGGAGGAGAAACAGCGAAGGGGGGAGGTAGAGGAAGACAGAGGGAGAGCGAGGAAGGGAGGAGAGGAAGGTACCAAGGAAGAGGCTCTGATTGCCAGCAGCAAGTAATTAGAGTGGCTGTGGAATCTCTGTCTCTCTCTCTCCCCACCTCCCTCTGTCTCTCACTCCATCTCCCTCTCTCTCTCTCCCCACCTCCCTCTGTCTCTCACTCCATCTCCCTCTCTCTCTCTCCCCACCACACTCTGTCTCTCTCTACATACCTCTCTCTCTCTCTCTCCCCCACCTCTCTGTCTCTCACTCCATCTCTCTCTCTCTCTCCTCCATCTCTCTCTCTCTCTCTCCCCCCTCTCTCTGTCTCTCTCTCCCCACCTCCCTCTGTCTCTCATCTCCCTCTCTCTCTCTCTCTCCTCTCTCTCTCACTCCATCCTCTCTCTCTCTCCCCATCTCTCTCTCTCTCTCCCTCTCTCTCTCTCCCTCTCTCTCCCCACCTCCCTCTGTCTCTCACTCCATCTCTCTCTCTCTCTCTCCCCACCTCTCTCTGTCTCTCTCTACATACCTCTCTCTGTCTCTCTCTCCCCACCTCCCTCTGTCTCTCACTCCGCCTCCCTCTCTCTCTCCCTCTCTCCCCACCTCTATCTCTCTCTCTCTACATACCTCTCTGTCTCTCTCTCCCCACCTCCCCCTCTCTCACCTCTCTCTCTCTCTCTCTCCCACCTCTCTCTATCTCTCTCACCTCTCTGTCTCTCTCTCTCTCTCTCTCTCTCCGCCTCTCTCTCTCTCTCTCTCTCTCTCTCTCTACATACCTCTCTGTCTCTCTCTCCCCACCTCCCCTTGTCTCTCACTCCACCTCCCTCTCTCTTTCGCTCTCCTCCTATCTCTCTCACGGTCACTAAATCTTTCACACCTTGCTGTCTACTGGGCTGTGTATGTGTGTGTGTGTCCAAGGTTAATGGCGAGCTAGCGGAGTAGCCCAAATAGAAAACACACACACTGCCGCCTCAATACTATCAAGTGAATTATGTAATCTACGTTGCAATTTTGAACTTGACTGTGACATCCCTGGGTTCAGGTTGTGTTTGTGCTAAATCCGCTGCAAGGCTTTTACTGCCAATCTATCTACCGTGTGTGTGTGTGTGTGTGTGTGTGTGTGGGCGCCCGCGCTCTATGCATTATTTACATCAGCAGTAAAAGTAGGACAGGCTGGCCTTCAAAGCTACTTCTCAGAGCCTCTGTCTGTCTTCTCATCCCCCTTTTCAATTCCCGTCTCGCTCACTAGTTTCTCTGTCTCTCCTCCACGTTCTCACGAACAAATACAGCCTCTTCCAACAAACTTTCCCGGTCCATCCTCAATGTGTGTCCTCTCCCGCCTCCTGTAGTTGCCCACCCGCTCGGAGATAGCGAGAGAGAGAGAGAGAGAGAGAGAGAGAGAAGTTCCCATGCCCAGTGCTGCGATTGTGTCAGTCATCCAGGCGATGAAGAGAAGACTCAAGGCTGTTTGAGGAGAACAGTCTGCTCTATAGACAGGGAGGGCCAGAGCAAGAGAGAGAGAGAGAGACACGGAGGCCTGAAAAAAGAAACACAGATCAGAAGGAGAGAGTTGGAGGAGGAGGGATAACGTAAGAGAATAGCCCACACCTTGACTTAAGCAGCAGGAGGATTGGTGGTCTGCTCTCGTTGTCCATTTGATTGAGAGATGCGTGGCTGATGTGCAAGGAACTGGAAAGAGTCACAACCTCCGAAGGGTTTCCAAGTCCAACTGAGTTTTTCAAGCACAAAACTTTATTTTTCCCTTACCCAAATGTATTTTTTCTGCTCTACCTTGTTTAAATGACTGTCCTCTCTCTGCGTAATTGGAATTAAGTTGCATCCTCCAAATGTGACTTTTAGCAATTTTCACAGTTTGTTCAAAGAAATATTGGTGGCCACAACAGTGCAATTAGGAGGACTGCCTTTGTTGGACGTAGCATTACGGGGCTGTCTGCAAGGCCACGTTTTCTTCCTGCTGAAACAACATCCACGTCCCCAATCCTAAACAACAACCAGACCTCAAAAACATTTCTTAACTGTGTCTTTTTTGGAGACCATGCAATAACACACGATTAGTATTGTGAACATGGCAGAAGGAAATAAAGATTTTGCATTCTTTTTTGTAGTTTTGATCCGGTACTTTCCTCACTCAATTACCTTCCCCACGCAGCGACGAGCAATGGCTCAAACAACATGTATCCTTATCACCCGGTCTGAATCCCCCCCCCAAACACACGCTACCATGGACCCCCAGAAGACACGCTACCATGGACCCCCAGAACACACGCTACCATGGACCCCCAGAACACACGCTACCATGGACCCCCCAGAACACACGCTACCATGGACCCCCCAGAACACACGCTACCATGGACCCCCCAGAACACACGCTACCATGGACCCCCGTACCCCTTCTGTCCCATCCCATCCCAGGTCTTCGTTGACTCACACGACTGGCAACCTTATTATGCACCACACTTATTATTGATATTACACCGGGCCCGGTTGCCATGACCACGGCGCGCGAGACATTTAATTTTCTCTCCTCCATCATCATTATCTATGGGGCCATCTGTTGTGGAAAATGAATTCAGCCTCATTTGCATGACTGATAAGCACATTCTTTATCTATTCAACAGAAGGTCATATGCCATGGATTTGGAGCTCCAGAGAGAGAACGTGCCTGTGATCGAGAGAGCCAGAAAGAGAGTGACTGAGAGAGAGAGAGGAGCCTACCTATGAATAAGAGAGACCATGAATGGGTGTGTGTCTGCATAATGCATGTGTGTGTATGTTTATGTATGTTCATTTCCATGTCTTTGTTCTCATGCGAGTGCTTTTGGATTCCATTTGTGTCTCTGAGTTGTGCCCGTCCGTGTGCGCGATCTTTCATATCCGTATACAGTGAGCGTGTGCGCGGCCAGGTGTGTGTGTGTGTGTGTGTGTGTGTGTGTGTGTGTGTGTGTGTGTGTGTGTGTTCATTCTCCTAAATGTGTACAGTAAGTGTGTGTGTGCGGTCCGTCTCCCTGGGGGGAGTGCTGTGTGTGCAGGTAAACCTGGTCCCTGAGGCCTGTGCTATGGCCTTTCATGTCTGGCACATTTGTCAGCCCAGCCTAAGAGATATCTCCCTCCCTCCCTCCCTCACTCTCGCCTCCTCTCTCTCTCTCTCTCTCTCTCTCTCTCTCTCTCTCTCTCTCTCTCTCTCTCTCTCTCTCTCTCTCTCTCTCTCTCTCTCTCTCTCTCTCTGCTCTCTCTACCAAAGTCAAGATCTAGCTATGTGCTGTTACCTAAACCTTACTCCTGAATGTCTAGCACCACAATCCACTCGGCTGCTCTCTAGCCCCTTAGCTTCTTTCTCCTCCCTGCTCCACTTCTCCACGCGTTCCGGGGGAAAAAAGAAAACAGCTTCTAACCTTTTCCCCTTCCCAGGACCAAACACACAACACCAACCTTTCCTTTGGTATTGCTTTCTCCTCTGCATATCCAATAGCCATAACCTCCAAACGTCACCTTGCCTGCCATCCCTCCTGTGGGAGGCTACGTGCCTGGGTGTGTGCGCACGCATGTGTTGCTTTCACTATTGTTGTTGTTTTGGTTATAGCTGCACTCTCCCTGCAAAGTGGCTGCTCCCCTCCCTGTCACCTATTGTTCCCCTGATAGGATGAGAGTATGGGCTCGCACTGAAAACCCTGAAGATGTGTTTGTGTACATGTGTGTGTGTAAAACACGTTTGTGTTTGTGTGTGTGGAGGATGAAAGTATGGCTACGTTTAGTATACCCACACTATATTGTTGTCTATAGCTACAATGCTAAGCAGCTTACCTGTACCAATCGTCCTGTTTCCGTTATTTTTGGACACTATTTGACTTTTTTCATTACATTCCGCTTTAACTTTCCAGCACTCATTTTGACATTGACTGTTGTTAATTCGCAGACTAATCCCATTACAGTGTTTGCGGCGCGGATTTTGCTCTGGCTGCTTTTGTCCGTGTGCACCCGGCGGTCTCTGTGTTTGTGCCTTCCGCCTCGCCTCACTACTATTTCTGTGCATTCCTCTTTGTGCCCCCCTTACCTCTGTGTCTAGCCCCTCCGTCGCTCTCTTTTCCTCACTCCGCCTCCATTCATTTCCCTGCCTCTGTTTGACGCGGTGACGCGCCGACTGCTTCTCTCCCCCGCTATCCTCCCTCCCTCCCGCCCGCCTGTCCATTTCAGCACCGGGAGCTGTCCAGCACGACCGGCAATTACCAGCGTCTCCGGTCTGCCGTCTCTGTACAACCCTTGGGTCTCTCCAGTGATGTGAAGGCGATGCTGCTATGGCATTTTCTGCCAGTGAATAAAATAAAAAAAAGACTAGGAATCAGTGAAACAGCCAAACATTCAGGCGTGTTAGTAGGGAATAGACCTATTGTAGGCAAATACGAGTTTATTTTTCATGCACTTTCAAAAGTGTAGCCTAATGTTTCGAAAACCAAAATCTCGCTTTTTGAAAAAAAAAAAAATTTAGCTTTACCATAATCTTTAATTCACAACAACTAAATCATGTAAGTTTAGTAATTCATGTTTTATCAGACAATTAAAAAGAAAATGATTTTTACATCCTATTTCATACACTTGGATCCGTATTTCCTTTTTGTTTATTTGATTGTGACCCCTATATGTAGAGTAAATGAATTGGGCTTGATTGGCATTAACATACCCAAATAGGAATTTGAAGTAGCTTGCCTAATATTAAGCGCCCTGAGGCCATCTATGTCCCAATCCACCAGAGTACTTATCATGCCTCTGCTGCTGGCAGCCTTTTTAAAGAGACCAAGGCTTGTTGGTTCTGCAAAATGCTGCTTTATACCACTTGATTTGTTTACTCTTATGTAAAGCATTCAAACAATATGGTCCAGTCTAGTCACAGAAAAAAGCAAACGTCGAAATAAAGAGTGTCTATGGTTGTTCTGCTAAATACTGATATGCAAATACAGTATTTTGAATGTGAATATTTTTCAACTTTATGGTCTTTATAGTTGCCATTATTTACAGAGATAATAAATACACCATTATATGTGTCCTTCCAAACATAAATGTCTTATATTTTTCACAATTGCATGGGAAAACACATTCAAACTATGCCTGTAAAAAAAAAGAAGAATGAATTAACACCTCGGTCCGGTTAGAAATTAATCAAATTTATAATCTAATTATAAGTGTGTCTCAGGGACCAAATTAGCATTCCCTGCATTTGCATATCTGGATAAATATGTTAATCATTGTGTTGTTATTTCTATTTTCGTTCATACAATAGTGGCTATGAATGTCAGCGCGTGATGATGGAACGGGATTATACTGTAAATATTGTCCTATGTGTGGGGCAGTGTGTTTCCTCACTCAGACTGGCCAGCTTTAGAGCTCATTCATCTCTCCACTCACTTCCTGTGTCACAGCAGGCTCAAAGCCCAGAAAGGGGAGCCCCCTATATTATTAGTCTTCACTGTTAAGAGTCACCATCTTTCTGTAGTTAAATTAGAGCGTTGTGTATTGAACCAAAGCGAGGAACCTTCCGCTTGACTTCATGGAAAAGGAAGGGAAAAGGTTGGCCCTCTGCTTTATTCTACCTAATGATAGGTTAACTACAGCTCTGTGCACGCAGTCTGTGCCACGTCGTTCTGCCTCTGCCCCCCACTACCCCCCCCCCCCCCCCTTCCCTCCCTCCCTTTCTCCCCCTCTCCTCTGTTCCCTTGCTCCTGCAACCCAGGGCCCGTGGGAAGAATTGATGCTGGGAGCAGACAGTCTGCAGCCCCAAATGTGTTGTATAAAGATAGAGAGAGAGAGAGGGAGAGAGAGAATGAGAGAGGGAGAGAGAGAGAGAGAGAACGAAAGAAAGATCAAGAGAAAGAAAGCTCAAGAGAAAGAAAAGGAGAAAGAGCGAGAATATTAATGGAGATTGAAGCATAACATATTAGTTGGCAGGTTAGGTTGGAGGACGAATACACATTCTTACACAAAAACTGCAGCTCTAGAACAGAGGAACGACAGAGACTGGGAAGAAGAGACAGGGAGAATTCAGCACATAGGATAGGCAGAGAGGAGAGAGCATTCTTAGCCTCACTCGTCTCTCTCTCTCTCTCTCTCTCCTCACAGCTCACACATGCTCACACACTCCCTCCCTCTCCCCATCGCACATACACACGCGCTCACACACACACACACACACACACGCACACACGCACGCGTTGCTTTAGGGTACCCGGCAGCTTTGGCAGTCCTCTCCTTTGTTGTTTTTCGGTTCTCGTCAGGCTCGGCACGGCGTGCGCCACTATCGCTGGGCGTGTGTGGATTCTGAGCGGCTGTGAGAGAATGCCAGCGACGCCAGGGTAAGTCGGCGCCTTCCTTCCTTCCTTCCTACCTTCCCTCCTTGCTTGCCTCCTTTCTTCCCCGTCTCTGCTGCAGTCTCTCCATCTCGCCGGGGATGCGAGGCTCTCCAGCGTTCACCGTCTCGGTGCCTCTCTCTCGCTCTCTCCTCGTTTCTCCTCGGCTCAGTCTTTTCCTTTCTTTCTCGGTCCCTGCCTTTCTCTCTCTCTCTCTCTCTCTCTCCCTCTCCCTCTCTCGCTCTCTCTCTCTCACACACACACGCTATCTCTTTGCCTCTTGCCATCCTTTCTCCTGCACGCCTCCTCCCCCTTGCTCTGTCGCTCTCTCTCTCGCTCTCTCTCTCTCTCTGTCGCTGCCTCTCCCTCTCTCTGCTCCTCTCTTCTTTCTGCTTCGCCTCATTGGTGGTGCCCTGATTCCCTTTTTCCATTAAGCTTCAGGCCCATTGATTGCCTGCCTTCAATCATTATCTCCTCTTCTCCATCCCTCTCTTTGTCCCTCCTTTCACTCCCACTCGCTCCCTCGCTCCCAGTCGTCTCTCAAGTCGTAAAAATGATTTGCATAGAGGAGGAGAGGGGAACTTTGCCATGAGAATTGAGAGTGTGTTATTTGGGAAAAGTGAGGCTGGGAAACAGAAAGAGTGTGTACGGAGGACAGCAAGGAAATTCTCAACATCCGAATACAGGGAAAAGTTTGACAGAGGACTGCATTTGTCGCTGGTAAGACAATAACCTTTTATCATAACGATATTAAAGTTTTGGCCATTGCTAAAAATTACTTTAATCTGCACGCTCACGTTAAAAACAGACGCTATTTTGTCACACAAAGTTGCAGAAGTGAATCTTTTTTTTGGAAAAGAGAGCGGAATTATTAAATGATAATAACAAATAAGTAACGGTGCTAAATAATATCTAAACAGATGTTGGTTTTCCACAGTTTGTCTATTCAGAATACATGCAGTGATCTATAGTTATTTAGTGTTTTAATATAAATGATGGCATCATTTGAAACTCAGAATATACAGTATAATAGCATCTGTATTTGAAATTGCAAAACTTGATGGCTGACTTCAGAAGGTTATTATTTTCTTTAATTATATTTCATGGTCCTTGATGAGCTTCCATTTACTCTAGGGTTAACAATATGGGGACATAAGTGTTCCAATGTTTTATTAAATTTTTTAATGAATGGCCACACAAGCTAAATAATATTTTTTCAAACAATTTTGGAGTGGGAAACTTTATCCTCAGTGCTGGAGTGTTAACAAAAGTGTAAACTACTTCTGAAGGTAACATTGATTATACAGTACTTCATAAAAAAAGTATTCTGGTACTAATAACAATATTATCACTATTACATTAAAAACAAATAACTGTTCTTCAGTTCTTTTTTCCAACACGTTTCTTAGCAAGAAGAGCAATCAGCGTTTTTGAATAGTGTTAATTTCAGTCTGCCATGGTCTTTAAGGTGTGATGGGGACTGTCATCCTGAGAGGCAGAGGATAGTGAGAATCCCATTTGGCAATAAATTGGCTGGTCGCAGAGGCTTAAAAAAATACCAGGAGAGAGCGGGTATGAGGAAGAGGAAAGAGGGAATGGGTGTGAGAAAATAAGAGGGACAGAAAGAAAGAATAGTGGGAGATGAAGGAAAAGAGTTGGAAGTGCCACTCTTCTCCCAGCAAACCGCACAAACACCAGCCAACACGAGCTGAAGCCAGGCAGGCATGTTCTGTCCATGCAACACACCTTTGTGGTTTGCTGGCACGAGTGGAGCTAACATGGAGATGAGGTGTGTGTTGTCGTGGGTGGCACACACACACACACACACACACACACACACACACACAGTAACGACAGATCCACCGCAAACACGTTCCTTTGGGTCTCTGTATGCATGCAGACGCTGCTGTTTATATTCATGTCCCTGCAAAACTTATTGTTTATGAATTCCAACGGTTCAAATCCATGGAGACAATATTCATGACATCTGTTGAAGTTCCCAGCAATTATTCTCATTTCATGATATCTGATGTAAATTATATGTGTTGGTGGGACAAAATACTTTTCTCCAACGTTACTTTAATGTGACTTGCATCCTAATTATAGCATGTAAGTCTTACTTTTAACATTAAGGGTGGCCAGGAGTTTACCATGTTTGTGTGTGAAAATGTGAAAAATTTGAAGGTAAAGAAGAAATCATGCAGATCTTAAAGTTTATGATGACAAATAGCAATGTTTTTTTTTTTTACTATTTATATATATATATATTTGTATTTTTTAACACATTCCCTCTTTCGCTTTGTAATATTATTGAGGACAATAATACTTGCCAAGCAAGGAGGCATCTAAGGTATGTCGTCTGGCTGACTTAGTGCAAGGTCACGGGGCTGTTCTTCGGAGTGTTTTCCTAGCTGGATCAGGAAGGAAACGTCTCGCTTGTTATGAGACCTGCTTCAGCGTGCTGGTGTGTGTGCCAAGAGAAGCCGAGTGTGTGTGTGTGTGTGTGTGTGTGTGTGTGTGTGTGCGTGTGCGTGTGCGCGTGCGTGTGCGCGTGCGTGTGTGTGTGTGCCGCTGCCGCCGCCGCAGCGTCTAACATGCTCTGCTGAGCGGGCCGAGGACAGGGAGACAGCCAAATGTGATTAAATTATAGAGGGATAGCACGCTCCCTGGGTCTCACTGAGACCAACGCCACGGGAACCCCCCTCCCTGCCTCCCTCTCTGCCTGCCTCTCTCGCTCTCTCCCCTCATGCGAGGACTGAAAGGTCCCAGCCCCTTCATGATCATAACAGCCCAGCAGAATGCTGGAGAGGAGAGGAAATTGGCCACTGATGAGATTTGAAAACACGCGGGGCAACGCGAGCCGTGCAGTATTTTTGCTGGACTGTGCCGAACTGTATTGTGTGTGGTCGGTCGGCTGTTATTCAGAGTGGCATTAATCCACCCAAATCCGTTTAGGTCATTTCCACAAGGTTCTTTCTAATGAGCGATGCACACGGACGAGCAAATGTCCTCACAAATGTAAGCGTTACCCTGCTGAAGAGTAGCCATTAGCTACCAGCCATTAGCCTGAGGCAACGATGGACGGGGACGCCGTCCCAGGGCTTTTGCGTGGGAGATGCATAACCCCACCCTCCAGCAGACTAATGAATGAGCAGCGAAAGATGGCCCGGGGATTCCCCGCATGCCACCAGGGGAGGGAATGTAGCCACACGCTAACATTAGCCTTTGTGGTCAGTAGTTCACACAGTTTTAGGATAACATTAGCATGCATGAACAAAGCGGAGGGCCATGGATGAACTTTTCATCCATGCTAGCCTTCGTTCGGAGCCACATGACGGGGTCACAAGGTCACATCTACATATTTTTTACCCAGCTTGAGTTGCCTGACTGAATCCCATTTGCTAATGTTAGGTTTATGCACTGTAAATTGCATGCCTCCTTGTGTAAAGGCTACGGTAGCATGCTAACATCCCTAGCGCTAAGGGCTATGTGTGTAAGTGTTGGGGTCAGCCCTGTTAGTGCTCTGCTCTACTCGTTGGAGCGAGTGGCGCTAATGCTGCCAGCTAACCCGGGCGGGCCTATCTACTCAGCCCAGGGAGGGATCACGCTGCCCCCCCCCCTCCCCCCCCGCCTGTGGGGAGGGCTAAACAGGCTAACATGCTGGCCCCCCCTCGCAGGCCGTCCCTGACTCTGCCCGTGGTGCACGACCCACTAAAAGATATAGAATGCCGGGGAACGCTCCATCCACAAGAGCCAGGACCTCCGTCGCAGTCTGCCGATGGTGATTCACGGCCCCGTGGAAATCAATTACACTGGTGAGGATTGATCTCCGCATTTCCCACATTTTATTTGCGTTTTATTTGTGTGCCGTTCCTTGTCGCTTCCTGAGCCCGTGCTGGGACGAGACTCCCCCGTCTGTGTTTGAATTGTGAGCGTGCCCATTTCTAAGCTGCTCTTTAGGGATGCCATATGAAATGGACTCGCTGTCAGTGCGTGTTATGATTTGACTTGGATTATTAGGAGACAGATTCCTGGCAACAGACATGTCCTCGATAATTGTGACGCTTACTCCATTTGAGATCCAGAGGATTTCGTGTTTGTGATTCACACAGCCTAGTGTAGCCGAGGATACCAAAAAGCTACGCGACTTTTAAATGCCCAGCCTCATCCGAACTGGACAGGATCATGGAGAATTCTTTTTTTTGGGCCGTTTTCGAAAGCCATGTTGCGTAAGCCTGCAGGGAGTCCCTAGGTGCAGAATGAACGGCCCCCGAACACGCCACGCGCTGGAACCGGGCATCCCTCGCTGCCCCGGCCCTCTCCTCAGAGAAACGCGCCGAGGCCCCACGGCTCCGTGCCTTTCCTGGGGGAAAACATGATCTATCTCCTGGTGGGCAGGCCAATTAAAAACCAATCAGGCCGCTTGGAGCGCCCGGGTAATGGGAAAGCCGCGGGTTTGGCGGGGTGGGGAGGGGGAGGTGGTGATTAATGGACACGTTCACCTTGTGGCATAACAGGCTCCCACAGTTATCTATCAGTCGGGGCCCACAGCTCAGCGGCACCGCGCCTCTCTCCCGTCACGTCCCCACACACCCATCAACCACTGCCACGCCTTGAGCCATCAGTCACTGCCTCGCATATATGTACACACACACACACACACACACACACACACACACACACACACACACACACACACACTCAGGACAGGAGTGGCTGCTGTCTGTGACCGCTGTAGCCAAAGGCTTAGTCGGTACGCTAGGCTAATGCTAGCGCAAACCCCTTTGGACTGAAGAGGTTACGGGTTTATGGGGGAGTAGTAGCTTGACTCATGTGGGCTGTGTGCCTTCTAGACTGGGTAGGACTGTCTTACCGTGGTGGTGGGCTGGACCTCGCTCGGAAAACAGGGCTCGGGAAATATCTGCGGGCAGCGTCCTGCTCTGAGCTGATGCTGGAGGTGACGCGGCCTTTTCTGTTGTGAGGGGCGTTACATTCTGGTGGGAACGCTGTGGTCGTGATGGTTGTTTTGCGCGGCGCTCCCCAGGTGTTTCACTGAGAGACGTGGTCCGCCGGGGCTCCCACCTCTGCTCTGCCACTGTAAACCAACACATTACGCACAGAGAGGATTGCCTGTGAGAAGGCCGCTCCATTCAAGAGCCGCTCCGACACACTTCAAGCGGCCAGGCAGCTCTAAAGAAGAACGTTCATAACCCGGTTTGGCCTTTTCTCTCCCGTTCCAGAGACGGGTGCTGTGTGGAGACCAAGGATTTAGAGTCGCCTTTTCTCTCCCGTTCCAGAGACGGGTGCTGTGTGGAGACCAAGGATTTAGAGTCGCCTTTTCTCTCCCGTTCCAGAGACGGGTGCTGTGTGGAGACCAAGGATTTAGAGTCGCCTTTTCTCTCCCGTTCCAGAGACGGGTGCTGTGTGGAGACCAAGGATTTAGAGTCGCCTTTTCTCTCCCGTTCCAGAGACGGGTGCTGTGTGGAGACCAAGGATTTAGAGTCGCCTTTTCTCTCCCGTTCCAGAGACGGGTGCTGTGTGGAGACCAAGGATTTAGAGTCGCCTTTTCTCTCCCGTTCCAGAGACGGGTGCTGTGTGGAGACCAAGGATTTAGAGTCGACTGTTCAGCACCTTTGGGTTTAGCTGGCCCTGTGACTAGACTGGACCCCTTGTCAGGTGATGAACGTTTACCTTTTTGCTCCCCACCCTCCTCCATAAATCGGTTTGTCCCAGGACACACACACACACACACACACACGGAGGCTAGGCCAGGACGTGAAGTCGACAGGGGCATCAAAAGAATCCCTCCGCTTAACCGAATCCAGCCGTCAGCGTCAGAGTTTTTCACCTTTCGCTTCGGATGACGAGTGCATTCCGAGGTGTGTGTCTCTCTGTCACTTCAAAGGGAGGAGAGGAGAGGAGGGACGGAAACCACCACAGGGAACAGGAGAAAAACCAGCCAGGTCTGGGGATGAGGCATTGCCATATTGGAAAATGATTACAAAACAGCCATCCATTATTCATGGGAGGGATTAGGCCGAGTGCCGACTCCTTATTTATGTCTGCACTTTAAATCAGATTTGTCGGTTTTGATCACCGTAAAATCTCCCAGTCACACGCCGGCAATATTGGGCCGGTATTACGCTGTCGAAGGGATAATTGATAACGGCAAGTGGCACCGGTCGGGATGAACGGGCGGCCCCATTAGGGGCCCGGGAGGGGCGGACGCACCTTGGCAGACCGCTGAGCATGGGTAGCCTTTCCCCACAGCGGCCTGCAGCAGCCCACAGGCTCCCTCAGCCCGCTCCGTGGGGTCTGCGGAGGCATACAGCAGCCCACAGGCTCCCTCAGCCCGCTCCGTGGGGTCTGCGGAGGCATACAGCAGCCCACAGGCTCCCTCAGCCCGCTCCGTGGGGTCTGCGGAGGCACACAGCTGGCCACGTCGAGCGTCCTCCTGGTCTACTGGACGCTCAGGTCGTTTCCCAGCAGAGAGATAGGCCAAGCGTCTCACTGTTCAGTACAAACGATCAGTAGCCACAAATGAGACATAGGATTTCTAGGTTCACATAGATTAAGCAAACTGGTGTTCATTTGGTCCTGTGCGTCCGTGCTTGCGTGTTTTCCGTGTGTATTTTCGTGTGTGCGCGAGCGAACTGTGCCTGTCGTTGTGAGCGTCTGTGTGTGTGTGCGTGCGTGCGTGCGTGTGCGTGTGCGTGCGTGTGTGTGTCTGGTGGCCGGAGCAGCGGAA
>JAPMUY010007416.1:310000-312500 GCA_026901105.3 Galaxias olidus | reverse complement strand
ACAGTAGTAGTTCCAACCAGTGGTGGAAAATAAGTGATCTTTGCCAAATGGTTTTGGCACACTCGTACTCCGTGCCACATGACTCGCAGACTACTTCGTCTTTATCAATATATGTATTCTTTTTGTATTGCTCCTTTTCACATAATTGGTCCCTCGCTCCCTCATCCACCAACTTGAATTGACTAAATGCCAATCAGGTCGACTCGATATACTGATGCTTTTGAATGGAAGTGCAAACACAGTTCCCTCTCAGGTACGCAGGTAGTGCCTTATTGAAGTGTTAAGGCCTTGTATGGTACCACCATACCACTCACATGTCACCTTGGTTACCATGAAGACCTTTACAGGTCAGGTTCGTTGAACTGTGGAGTAGCTCGACTCTTTCCTGCTGGAATCTGGAGGCATAGGTCAGTCTTTTTGTTCATAAAAAAAAGAGGCCAATAGTTTATCTGCGCATATGTGCGGTTGTGTGCACGAGTTACGTGTGCGGGAAAGACAGAAATACAGTGGAGAGCGAGGGCTTTTTTTTTCTCGGCGCCGACGGCAGATGCCAAATGCAGAGGGTTGGACTGGCACACGTTAAAACAGAAACCCCAGCTGCCACCTCCGTATCTGGGCAAGGGAGACTGAGGTTTGGAGAGTGGGAGTACGTTCGCGAGAGCACGTCAGCAGAGAAGAACCCCGCCGAGAGGGAGAACGTACACGCAGTAGAACCGCACGGGACGGAAGTACGGCGAAGGAGAGGGAGCGCACGTGGGAAGGGGAAAAACACAAAGGAAACAGGGGAGGAGAGGAGAAGAAAAAAAGGGAAACAAAGGGAGGCGCCGACGACGTCTCCTGGCCGACGGAGGAGGAGGAGGAGGACGCGGGGCGGGTTCTGTCGTCGGGAACAGACCGGAGCCCCTTCCCTTTGCTGGGGACCGTATTCCAAGAGCCTGATCCACAAACTGGGCCAAAGCACAACAGGGATTAGCTATGGAGACTCAGGGTAATATGGGCTTCTGCAGCAGCCGTGTTTGTTTGAGGGGGGTGGTGGGTGTGGGGGGGGGGGGGGGGTAAACAGACTTCCACTTGAGGGTGGGAGAAAGGAACAGCGGCTTCCTCGTCGTGTCGCCCAGCTCAACTCAGAGGGGTTCTGAAGGGTCATTATGTGGAGGAGGAGAGCCTCTTTTCGCCGTTCCAGGGAACACTAGGGGAACGACAGCTGGTCCTCCTGGAGGGTTCTGTCATGAGCAAACACTGCTGTAGGTCCAGACTAAAAGACACAGCCCCGCCGCATCCGGGACTGATCCTAACGTCTCTCGTGCATGTGTACGGATACAGCTGCTTTTCCTACCATGGCAATTAGATCGCTCATGTTAAGGGGAGGACCTCTCTTGCTATCTCTCTATTTTTCTCTCCCGCTCTTTTCTCTCTTTCTCTCTCTCTCTCTCCCTCTCTTCCTTCTGTTCTCTCTCTCCGTCTCTTTGTCTGACCCTCGTTCTCTCTCTGTCTATTTGTCTTTCCTCCCGTGTGGGCAAAGGAGCCGGACAGACGTCCCCTGCTCTGGAGGAAATGACAAAATGACACTCCATTATGTGTCATTTTCTAGAGCCTCATGCCATGCCATGCTTTTCGTGTTCTCCCTCCTCTTTCTCTCTCCTTCTCTCTCTCTCTCTCTCTCTCTCTCTCTCTCTCTCTCTCTCTCTCTCTCTCTCTCTCTCTCTCTCTCTCTCTCTCTCTCTCTCTCTCTCTCGGTCTCCCTCCAGTGCAGTCTTTTGTTCTACAGCTATTAGAGACGTCCTTCACTGTTCAGCGCGCCGAGCGTTGTTTTTGTCAAGAGCAACCGGTCCGAATGCTTAGCGGCTCTCCTCCTAAACCACAATGGAGAGGCGGAAGAGAGAGGAGGAGAAAGAGAGAGCGATGGGGGGGGGGGGGGGGGGGGGTTGAACTAGGAGGCATGAATGAGACAGGAAACGGGGACAGGAAGACGGCGTCACAAGTCACATTCTTAGGAGGAAGTGGAGGAGGAGGCTGTGAATGAGGGGATGAGAGGACAGAGGCACAACCCACCAACCGCCGAGAGCACGCAGGCACCGTCTTCAGGGGAACGGCAGAGAGAGACAGTGTGTCCCTGAAGGAAAGAGAGAGGGCAGAAAAGAAGGAGAGAGATGGTAGAAAGAGGGGGGTGAGAAGGAAGGAAAGACCATGTGAGGAGAAAGACGGAAGGTGACAAAGAAAGAAAATAAAAACACGCAAGAAGACAGATAGAGAAGGGGAAGGTGTATGGACATGTTGCAGGGTGGCACTGACTGACTGACTGACTGACTGACTGACTGACTGACTGACTGACTGGCTGGCTGGCTGACTGACTGGCTGGATGGCTGACTGACTGACTGACTGACTGACTGACTGACTGACTGACTGGCTGACTGACTGATGGCTGACTGACTGACTGACTGACTGACTGACTGACAGGCTGGCTGACTGACTGACTGACTGACTGGTTGACTGACTGGAT